>JAJOOR010023762.1:0-21436 GCA_036250505.1 Solanum acaule
ATATAAACGGGTCGGATTAAACTGTCGAATCAAGAAGAAAAGGGTTTTTTAATATTTGACTTTATAATTAGGGATTAAACTAATAAATCCTAAATTCCAATCAGCGTTTTAATTTTTTGGAACTAAACATCATTTTCTAATTGCATTATTATATTTTTAAATAAATTAAAACGCCTAAAATATAAGCTGATAAAAGAAATGCCTCTGCCCGGATTCGAACACGCGACCTCGCGTGCAGTAGAGCGAATTCCTGAACCCCCAACGCCACTGAGCTACGCCTTTGGTGTATGTTCAGGGGGTTCAGTACTATATATATACACGTATATTAAAAATTTAATCTTATATATATAGTGTAATTTTTCGACGAAGGGGGTTCGGATGAACCCCCTTCGTCCTACGTAAATCCGCCCCTGGGTTTTGCTACCTTTCAATTCCGGCCACTGCTCAGTTGATTTCACCCCCCTGGCCCACTATGAATCTCCCCTGTCTTCATTGTGTTTCCATTCCCCGTGTTTCTATGCCCACCAATGACCATCTTCTTCCGTCCTCTCGCCATGGTAGGGGTACGTTAGCTCACCTAACGTGCGCCGAGAAAGAGATAGTCTACTTAGAAACTTATTATTTTAGATGTTTAAGTTTAATAAACTTGATTTTATTTAGCTTCCATATCAGTATTTCAGTTATCCATGTATGTATATCTTAGTGTCATGTTAAACCATGGTTTAGTTTAGGGCCACTTGTAGATATGAGCACTGTAATATGATTAGGGAATAGTCTTGGGTCATGACAAAAAGGAAATATCTTTTGTGGCCTTCATCTTGGTTGAGTCCTCTATAGTGAGAAACTTACTGCTATTACAGTCCTTGGCATAGTTGAGGATGCTACATATCCCTATGGAGGCGAGGGCCCCGCTGTGATGAAGAATGACAATGACTCTGGGAGACTTTCCAAGTTTCCCCATTTCACAACACACTTAGGATTTTCAGACAACATAGAAATATCCCACGCATAAATTGCTATAATTGAAGTTCTACTAATCACTTTTTTAATTACAAAAAGTTTCAATAAATCACTAATCCTCTTAACTAACATAATATAAGTTCAAAACCATCAACACTACATCACGGTTCAAAGTTGAAACCTAAACCCCATAACACGTGATCTTTGTGAAACAGTAGCCTAGGTTGAAATATTTACAAGTCTCGACCTAAACAATTTCTACTCAGATACTTCAATTTTTGACAACTTCTATAGAAACATAATAGGTCTTCATCATAATATGTATAATTTTTAAAATTTATATCAGGAAATACAGTAATATTTTTTTTTACTTGTGGATTTTATTAAATGCCATGACTCAAAATTCAAAGCTAATGATGAGAACTATACAAATCCAATAATAGATAGCTAACTCTCCAATGTCTTCTCTTTTTTCATCTATATTTTTATCATGGTTTAATTATATTTCTTTGTTCTCTCACTTGATTTAAATCAAACTAATCTCCTTAAATGTTACTTACTTATTTACAAATAAAGAATCACGATGGTACATCAATAAAGAAAAGGTCAAAACTGATGAAGAATGCTTAATAAAATTCCTCTATGAATGTAGTATCCTATGTATAGATGTTGATCATTTAAATTGAAGCAATGAGTCACAAATATAATCATAACGATATCTTGTCTTTAATTTTGTTCCAACTATATATAGAGTAGAATAGCAATCTGCCTTCATCTTTGTTTGAAGAAGCTCCACTTATGGCGATATATAGTATAATCGCAAGATGCCTTCAGCTTTGTTCGAGGAAGCTCCGTTGATGGCTGATCCACTATCAGATGTTTTTGGGTCTAGAGGAATAATGGAGACAAAATGAGTACACCTAAAATATAGTTAACATAAATTTTTAGTCAAAGACTATAACAAAAGATCAATAAAATAATTCTCATCCCACAAATCATCATGATAATGAGATGTGTGGTTGTTGGTGAACAACCTTGTATGCTGACGTTTCTGTCCTACCACCAATGTGATCGAAGGCTGATTTTTTGTAGACCAGTCCCCAGTTACATTTGTGGTAGTCCAGAAGCATCATCACACAAGGTCGTATATTAAAAGATATTACACCTTATAGTTGATGTAAAAACTTTCATAAAATTCTATAAACACATTAAACGAATAATCAAATCAATCTTTCAACCTACAAAAATACTAAAAAGAAAAAGAAATTTGAAAAATTGATTATTATTGTTTCTATATGTATAATAACAAATTAAAGACCTCCATTCTTTTATTCTTATCAATGGAGTGAACTGATTATTATTCATTGAAGTATGAAGCTAGATGGTAAATTGTGTTAAAGCATGGAAGTTTTAATTTATAGCAAAAAGAAGAAGAAAGTAATAAGTTTAGTCATTAAGATTATTAATATGATTTAATATCATCTCTTTCACTTGGATTCTTATAGTCAAATTTATTTATTGCAAGGATATTTGCAATCTATTTATATTTATTTCTAGAGTACTTCTTTTATTTCTAGAATATTTCATTAAATTCATCACACTCAATTTCGGAGGATGAATTTTCAAATATAACTTTTTTTGTAATTTAAAGTAGAGATAAATTTTTGAAATTGAAAATTTTAAAATAATATGTTTTATTCAATATTAAGCTTTCTATTGAATAGAATACTTTCATGAAATTCTTGTTGATGTAGTTCAGAGTATTGTTGCTTTTGTCATGACCGAATTGGCCGAGATTGACACCTACACTAACCTTATAACGGGAGAACTTTTGAAAAATAAGAGACTAGTGTGACATCCCGCCACTTTGCCAGCAAAATTTCGCATTCAGATAGGGGCGAAAGATTCTAGAGTTGAGAAGAGGCTTGCGGAGAACTCTAGAATCCTTTAGATTTTTCAAGAAGGCTACGGAAGGTCCTAGACAATGTAGAATTCTCTAGAAAGGGACCATTGTGTAAATATCTTTGGGACTTGTAAAGTAATTTTAAATTACACTTTAGCCCTTAGATGGTAGTATAAATAGAGGTGTCATTCATTTGCAAGGCATCACTCAACATGTAAAGCATTCTTCCAAGCAAATACAAAAGCCTTCTTCCAAAATCTCGCTTGTTCTTTCTATGTCTTTCTTTACATTCTCTTAGCGATCTTAGTCTTAAAGCGTGAGCTTGCAAGATCTTGAAAGATTAGTGAGTAAGTTGTCAAGCGCCGCACGGAGCCTTAGCAAAAACTCTAAGTCCATGACAACGTGGTATCAGTGCGAGGTTTGATACTAAGGGAATGGCTAACGAAGGAGACGTGAACACCACTAGCACCACCAACGTCCGTTTGGATGGTGGAAAAAAGAACTGCAAGGGAAAGAAGCACCAATAGAGAAATGAGGAAATGTTGCTCGACCCTACACCAAGCGAGGCGCTAACATCTCATCCACCTTCGACCACCAAAGAAGGTGACGATGAACTTGGCGAGGAGGCCATTGACGTCACCATCGGAGAAGAATGGGTCGCAAGGGTTGAAGTGGCGAGACAAGTCGTGGAGATATTAGGTCGGCGCATGAATGCGGCTGACGCAAATTCAAAGCTCTTGAAGAATTCTCCCTTGAGGAGACTGAAAACATCCGTAAGGAGTTGGAGGGACGTTAGCGGGATGAGTTCGAGATGAAGGAGGCCATCACTTCCTTGTAGTGCCGGCTCATGGAGGCGTTAAACACAATTGAAACCATGAAGGCCGAGATGAAGGCACTCAATGAAGGCATAGAAGTTGGAGGATCGATGTCACCCGACCGTGATAGGGAGGCTAGGGTCGAGGCTCCCAAGCCACCTATATTTAAAGGCGTCTGTGATGCTCAAGAGGTGGAGAACTTCTTGTGACACTTGGAGAATTACTTCAAGTGTCGTCGGGTAAAGAGTGACGAGAACAAGATCAATATTGTCGTGTTGTATCTTTTAGAGATGGCCATGCTATGGTGGAGGCGCAAGGAAGCCGAGATAGGGAAGGGCACGTGCGCCATCAACACATGGGAGCAATTCTGCAGGAGTTCAACAAAGCCTTCTTCCCTAACAACGTCATATATGAGGTTAAACACAAGTTTAGGGAACTGAAGCAAACGGGAAACATTCGGGCATACGTGAAAGAGTTCACAACTCTAACGCTTTAGATTCCTAACCTCAATGACAAAGACATGTTGTTCCACTTCATAGAAGGACTGCAAAATTGGGCCAAGAAGGAGTTAGAGTGGCAACAAGTCAAGACCATTGATGAAGCCATCACGCTCGCCGAGTCCTTGATCGACTTTAAGCATAAATGGCATGACAAAGAAAAAGGCAAGGATGCCAGGAGTAGTCATGCCAAAGGTGGGGGAGATAGTTGCCGAGGCAAGGAGTAGCAGGCACACTCTAGGCGGCACGACTCCCACAAGCCGGACAGCAAGCGGTTCGAGCGGCAGAACTACATGGAGAAGAAGACGCAGACCATCAAGGGAGATGGTTGCTACATATATGGAGGACTGCACGGCTATGCTAGGTGCCCAGAGATGAAGAACCTTGGTGCCATCCTACGTGAATGGAAGGAGAAAGACGCACAAGAGCAAGGGCAGGACGCGGGCACGATGCAGTTGGGCATGGTTGGACTATGCGGGGTATAACCAAGCCGACAGAGAATCCAGGAGACTTCAGAATGCAGTATGTAGACATCTCCATTAATGGACGACTAGCTCGTGCGATGGTAGACTCCGGGGTTGAAGCAAACATCATGACCAAGACGGCGGCAGAGAGGTTAGGGCTAAATTATGTTCTAAGCAACACCCGCCTCAAGACGGTTAATGCCCCACCGACTCCCATGTGCAGAGTCGCCCAAGGAGTGAGCATCACGTTGGGAAAATGGCAAGGTAAGAAAAACTTTACCGTCGCTCCTTTAGATATCTTTGACATCATACTTGGGCAGGAGTTCCTCCAGCACTGCCATACGATGATCGACCCCTACCTCCAACCACTTATGGTCATGGAGTGGGAAGGGTCGTGCATGGTACCTCTAGTCAAGGTGCCGAAGAAGAAAGGAAATGCCCACTTGTCGGCCATATAGATTGTGAAAGGCCTGAATAAAAGAGAGTCGACATTCCTAGCTACCATTGCAAGTTCGGGAGAAAACAATGGGGCTAAGGAGTCCTTGCCATCAATTATAGAGAAGGTCCTTGAAGAGAACAATGATGTGATGCCAGACGAGCAGCAGAAGACTCTACCTCCGAGGTGCGAGGTAGATCACAATATAGAGGGGAGGTTGGAGCCAAGCCACCCGCACATTCACCTTACCGCATGGCTCCACCCGAATTAGAGGAGCTAAGAAAGCAGTTGAAGGCGCTCCTCGAGGCCAGTCAGATCCGTCCATCCAAGGCACCTTATGGTGCACCGGATCTATTTCGAAAGAAGAAAGATGGATCATTGCACTTATGCATCGACTATCGGGCGCTCAATAAGGTAACTATTAAGAAAAAGTATCCTATCCCGGTCATTGCAAATTTTTTTGACAAGTTTGGACAAGCAAAGTACTTCACCAAAGTGGATCTCCGGAAAGGCTACTACCAAATGTGCATCATAGAGGGGGATGAGTCGGAGACAGCGTGCGTGACCAGATACGAAGCGTACGAGTGGTTAATGATGCCTTTTGGCCTAACAAACACACCCTCCACCTTTTGCACAGTGATGAATAAGATCTTTCATCCCTACTTGGATCAATTCTTAGTGGTTGATACGCTCAAATTACACCTCCTTAAAGAAGCATAAGCGATCGTTATCAAGTAAAGAACCAACTTGTAGGTTGGGGTCGATCCCACGAGAAAAATGGTTTAGACTTTACTTTAACTAACAATTATATTGGATTAGTCAAATTACTTCCAGAAACAAGTAATTAAAAGGGGGGTTTGTGAAACAAATCGTAAGAATTCAGTAAGTAATCAGTGAACAAAAGTCAATTTTGGTTGTTATCAAGATGAGAGAATTAACTAGGCTATACGTGTTCCCCATAAGCTCATAACGCAGTAATCCTAGTAATACCAATCATTTCCTAGTGTACTACATACAATGTGATAAGTTAGGTATCTCTAAATCCTTGGTCCGGCATCTAGAGAATTTCACCCCGCACCTTTGTCTGGCTACGTGTGTATAATTTACTAAACCTTACCTTTACCTTATATTAGACATCACATTGATGTTTGGCTTAGTTATTACTTCGCACCAATCGACACTAGCTTATTAGATAGTGTCACACTAAATCTATGTTGATAATTCTTTTCTTGTTGATTACCTCCTTGGTCCGGCAAGTAGCAACAAGGCGAGTTCTAACGCATGAACTCGTTAAAAAGACTTCTAAACAAAAGAATTATCAATGCATTCAACAACACTATTCAAGAATTGCTTAGTTACTATTTATACTTTGTCAATTGCTCATGATTCCCACAACCCTAGTTGTGGAGTTTAGTTACCCATAATCATATGAACACAATTCATTGTTTTAAATGAAAGAATTATGAACTTACGTAAGAAGAAGAATAAACCCAGAAATTCAACTTGAATTGCAACACCAAAATCTTCAAAACGAACTTAGGAAATTAAGAATTACTAAAGTTACAAGTTAATCTTCCAAGTTAAGAACTAGAATAAAAGTAATAACGTCTAACCCCCAAAAACGAGGTTTACATGCCCTATTTATAGAAAACAAGTCCTAAATTAAAAGGGAAAAAAAATAAGGAATGTTTGTTCAGGCACGCGTCTTCATTCCACGAGACTGACTCACGGACTGTCAATGGATCTACGGTCCATGAGTCCCTTCCGTCAGCCAGGACTTAAAAAATATTTTTGCTTCTCTGAAGCAAACGACGGAACTCTAGGACGGATCGTAGATCGATCCGTCGATTCATCTCTGTAGCTCCACACTTAGAATCTTCACAAATCAGGTACTGGAACCCTCGCATTATCATTCTAGGGATCAGCAGTATAGTCCGTAGATCAATCTACGGACCGTCAATGGACACCGTGGTTCCACACTTGGTCAGATTTCCCTTCCATGCCTTGCCTGCTGATCTATGGAGCGTTAATGGACCTACGGTCCGTAGATGCCTTGTTCTGCATTTCTTTCAACTGTCTCTTTACTTCCGTGCCTAAACATCTTTCCTGCAAAACATGATAAAAACACATAAAAACCAATACAAAAAGGCCCTAGACACACACAACTCTTAAGTGAAATGTATTAAAAATATCGTAAATTCACGGTATATCAATACCCTTAACTTAAATTCGTTTTTTTCCTCAAGTGACACACTACAACTCTAAACGACACTTGTATAGAAGCTAGCTATTTAAGCACAAGCAATCACATGGCTCTCTATCCGAATTCTCTTTTCTTGTGCAAAATTTGTTCTATTAGACTCGACAAGCTAATTCATGTGGATCAAAATATGACAAAGATCGACCAACCAACACACAACATACATTTGTTCCACTATCACCAAGGTACCAACTTTTCGACAATGTAACTAGTGCCCTTACTTCAAATGAAATCCGTTTTTCAAACAATGAATAAGAATTTGAGTACAAGGATTCATTCAACACTCACACTCAGAAGTAACGTCAAGTATAGTTAGTGCTCAATACCATAGGCTTGCCCTTATTTTCACTGCTTAGACTCTCCAAACTAGATTCTAGGATCATTATAGGACTTTCTTGGCTTGTAACGTAAGCTCAGAGTCAGGTGTGGTACATTTGGGTATTTCTTAGTGGCTTTCTGCCCTCCTTGACATTACACTAGGCTTTCAACCTCTTTTTGTCCTATTTTTGACATCCTACCGTTTTACCTTCTTTCCCTTGATTTTCTTCAACCATGGATGTGACTTTAGACTTTGTAGCGCTTTATTTTTCACTTTCATCTTTTTCTTGCATTTTATTCTTTTCTTTATCTTTCAACAACTACATCCTTTCCTCTCTTTTTCAAAATCAAACTCTTTTCATACCCATTTTTCTTTCGGTTTCCTCTTTCCTAGCCACCCTTAACTTATGGATTTTCCATTGGTTGAGGTACACAATACCTGATGTCAGATCAGGACAAAGATTGAGGTTACCCTTTACATTAGCCACCCTCAACTTAGGATTTTGGCCTAAGTCGAGGTGCACATTTCCAAGGAGGGACCGGGGACAATATAGTAGATTATAGGAAAGTGAGTTAGGGGTTTAGAAAGAAATGGTCTAATTTAGGCTCAAATCATTTGGATCAAAGGGAATATTTATTTCATTTGGTTGGATTCTTCTTTTAGGCAATTTGTGGACTTATCAGAACAAGGGCCTATGATCACTTCCTAGCCTCTAGAGTAAATTGTCTTAGCAGGACTAACTAGGCAAGTTCACAAAACTGATTGAACAATCAACTATTCTCACACACTCTTGGCACATAGTTTCATTATTAGATTATCAGATTACTCAGTTCAAGTTTTAGCTTAAGTCATGCCATCAACTTGGTTCATTATCATGTCATACTCAGAGTCGATACATTCAACTTATCTTAGCCTACACATTCTAGCACACATCACCAAATTTGGATGAGTATCATTTTTCATAAGCCATCAGGCTTCATTCTTTTTCATGCTTCTACACATACGATCCTAGCACATGCCGGTTCAACAGAAATTAAATAGTCTCTTGAGGGAATAGAACACAGGCAAGAAAACCCCAAAAAAGGATTATGAGTTGGGTTACTCAGATTTCACCCTATCACTCACAATCCATTTACCCCACCCCCAACAAAAATAGATGCAATTGTCCCCAATGCATACAAAAACAATAAAAGCTAATGGATTGGGTGAAGCAAACCTGTGGCGCATAGCACCGAAGACTCATCAACAAGCGGGTGGGTCCGGTTTCCCAGAGCCCGCTAAATCAACACTCGGGTCACCCTCAGTAGTGCCCGCATCAACAACGACAACACCATCAATAATGATATATGTCACTCTAATTGCACCCTCAGTGGTGCTTACATCAATACCCCACGGGCATAGAACTTGACGCCCCAACGATCATCTCACTAGCCCTCAGCTGCTCATCTATTATAGATGCTTTTTGTGCCTTCTTCTCCTACCTGTGCTGCCTTTTGCTAGCCTTTTTCTCCTCCGTGAGCTCAGTTTTGTGACTAGATCGGTGCCTCTTACCGTGGGCACGCGTAGGATCGGGCTCCTCCTCCGCATTATCTCCACTGAATAATGCACCCATGACTATATCATCACCTATTGCAGAGGGTGCAGCCTGTGGCTTAATAACTGGTGTGGCCAGGATGGCCTTAACATTGGCTTGGAGACTAGCTAGCTCGGTCCGAAAATAGGACATATCAGTAGTGGGAGCTAGCCTCTTTAGAACTCTCAACTCGAAGGCATCGAGCCGCTTATGAACTGCTTGGACCTTATAGTCCATTTTTGCTTCCATCCTCTTTTCTACTCTCTCTTCGGACTCAGCAATCAACTTCCGCATCCAAGGCTTAATATGGTGCAGCAAGGTAGCCATCTGAGCCTCTAACTTCTGGACTCGAACTAGTGGTATAACATTGTCTCCCGAAGGCGGGGTGGCTCTAGATGAGTTAGGGGCCTGACTAACGGCCTGAGAAGAGGAGGCTGGGGAATCATCAGTGTGGGCTGGAAGGGTAGGCTCATCACCCTGCATCTGCTCCACAACATCTACTAAATCAGTACCCAATGGCACATTGATCTGCGGCCCTCTTCGAAGTGCTGCCACATTCTCCTTTTCCTGAATCAGGACAACATTTAAGGTCCCCGTAGGGTGGATTAACCTATCGCAGTGCCAGATCGGCACTCCAGTGTCCCTGCACAATTTGAAAATTAAACATGGAAAGGGGTAAGTAGTGGAGGTTTTGAACGCCCTCTTGTGAATTTCTGCCAGCAGCATGCAGGAAAAGTCAATTTCCAATCCTGCTACTAATGCAGCAACCATGACGGATCTGTCCCATGTGAGTTGGTTGTCACCTTTTGTAGGCGACACCCTGTTACGCACCAACAACCAGAAGAATTTGGCCACAAAATTTAATGTGGCCTTTCGGATACCCAACCATGGTGCGGTGACCCACTCCGCACTCTCGCCATCTGCATCAATGTATTTAACCAACCAAAGTATAACAGCCTCCTTCTGTTCTACATTACACGTGAAGGCTCCACTCCTTACAAAATCCCATTTGTAATCAAATTCGGCCGTGTTGAGAGCCCAAGTATGATCAGGACCAGGGCCATAGAGGAATCGGCTGATGGTGGCATGTTATATGTCCACTGGAAAACCTCGGACCATAGTAGAAGTGATAGGGTCCTGGGCAGTGGGCTTGGACCTCTTGTCAATCGAACCTCGGAAAGTGGCAGCATAAGAGGCATAAAACTCCCACACAATCTCCTCACTATAAGTCCCAGGGTCTCGAGCCATCCATTCGCACTTGTGAAGCTAAAAAAGCCGGTGGATGTCGGGAATAGTGTGTAAGCTCCCCGTGAGGACTCTGCGTTCTTCAGTAATAAGCCGGGCCATCTTCTCTTTCTTATTCAACATTGTAGCATCCCGATAGATTTTCCATTGCCCCTCAACACACCATCTATTTGGATCCCCAGCCACCGGATCAGGTTAGCTTCTTGGCACCTGGACTTCTCCTGAACTAGTGGCCTCATCAGACGAGGCAGCTTTGTCATGTGATCCTGAGCTTGTGGCGGATCCAGAACTGGAGCCGAAAGCATGGGCGGGCGCAGAGTCGGAAGTAGAGGTGGACTTTGAGCCAGAAGTAGAATTAGCCTCCGAACTGGAAGCAGAACCAGCCTCAGAACCAGAGGCAGAACCAGTCGGTGACCCGATCAGTGTGTTCTTCTCATTAGACTGGGAGACAGTGACTACGTCGGGGACCACCTATCGGGACGTATTCCGAGTAGCCCGAGGTGCATTAGGGGATGTCCTTGTGGCCAGTGGAACATATGCTGGATCATTTTCTGCTTCCGTGTCTTTATCGATTAACCTGAAACTAGGGGCAACAGATTTTGACTTGCCCTATTTTGTATAGGTGACTAGCTTTTTGGGTGCCCTAGTACATCTGGAAGCGTTATTAGTGCCAACACTAACTACAAACACACTCGAAAATTTTTTAGAACTAAAAACGAACAAAAAATAAAGACCCAAAAAAATTTAGACAGTGGCTACAGTGGTCATCTACGGAGGGGACCTATGGTCCGTGGACTGATATACGGTCCGTGGAACACTTCCGTGGATTAGAGGACCAACAATATTGGTCGCAGATGGAAACCACGGATGAACAGAATGGTCCGTAGATTGATCTACGGACCGTAGTCCACATCTGTGGTTTCACACTTGGTGAAATTTTCAAGTGCGACCAACCACGAACCTAATCTATGGTCCGTAGATTTCACTACAGTCCGTAGACGGGGTCTCGTGGACGTGATCTATTCCAGGTTTTACACATTCATTATTTTCAAGCCCACATATTTGACCATTTTCAACAACATCCTAGTCTAACCATGCATTTCAACATTTAATCAAGCTAGTTCATCATTCCAAGGTTTCCAAATACTCAATTGGAGAATTATTTCATACAAGATTTCGGAACCCCAAGTCGAAACTTACTTATAGACTAGCATTTAGACAGGTTTAGCACACTATCAAGGCAAGACAATCACAATCCATCGTCCCAAGGGTTTGAGTACTTAAATTTAAGCATGTAATTACATAAACTTAATTACCCAAGGTCAAGACCCGACTCCGAACTTTCTATATTCAGTCAATGAACTGAAATTCAAAGTGAGGGGAAAGTCTATTACCTTGCAAGCAATGAGGAGTAGGGTGATTGCGTGATGACACTAAGTTTTTCAAGACCACACTAATTGCCTAGTTGCGTAGAACCCGAACACCGAAGTTTAGAATAAGGCAGTTGAGAGGGATTGGGAAATTATGAGTGGAGGTTGGAGAGGAAAGGAAAATTAGGTTTTAAGGGGAAAGGAAAGATTTAATAGGGAATTATGGAGTGATTTAAGGGATTGGGAAGTTTAGAAACGGTTTGGTGGTAAATGGAGGGAAGTGGGAATGTATTAAAATTAGGGGATTTTAAATAGGATTGGTTCGGGTCGGGTCAGGCATCATTTAGGGTTTTAGACCCAAGAGACCCCGTCTACGGTCCGTGGGTCGATCTACGGTCCGTAGATAGGGACCATAGATCAAACTTTCACCTAAAAATTTAGAATCCTTACCTGGGATCTACGGACACTATTGACGGTCCATGGAATGAACCAAGGATCATCGATGGGGTCCGTAGACCGCTGCAGCAGACCTTTTTCTGCAGATTCAGCTTTTTGCCCCTGCACATGTAGCAACCAATAGCACTTTCTTTTTATATTTTTTGGACACTTTTTAGACACGGACCCTATGCTATGTCTAGCCAACACTAAAACAAAAATAAAGCAACTATCTAAATGAGTACAACGAAGCAACTAAACAAAGAAAACTACTAAACAGCAAATAAAAACCTATTGTTGGCTAGATTTTACATCTTGGGTTGCCTCCCAAGTAGCGCTTGATTTAACGTCGCGGCACGACGCAGGCCTCTTGATTACTCAGCCTTTATCAAGATGAGAGGCCTCAACAACTTCTTGCATAATTTCTGTTTTTCCCAGATAGATCTTGATCCTTTGCCCGTTAACCATGAACCTTGTTCCTTTACTATTCTTGTAACAACCTATATTATGCGTATGCTAGTTCTATTAATGTGATACTTGACATAGCCTTATAGTATAGGTGAGGGACCGTGCTTCTTATATGATTAGTGTTGGTTTAAACTAGCTCGGAAGGTGAGGTAACGCCTTGCACGTTTCAGCATGTGTACTGCAAGGTGGTAATTGAGCTTAAAGTTGAAAGTTAAGTGCTAAGTTGAAGAAAAAAGGATTAATATTTAGAAAATGGAATAAAATAATCGAGTTGCTTGCTTGACTTAATTAAGCTAGTAGGTGACAAGTAGGTGCATCACCTACTTTGACTTATTGACCAGCCCAAAGGACCAAGTAGGTGCATCACTTACTAAGGCTTTTTTTTGACCATGTAATTGGGCCAAGTGCACTACCACCTACTTGCATTAATTTGGCCCAAGTTGAGTAGAAGAATAAGGGGAAAATGGACAGTCAAGGCCCAATAATCTTAAGTCCAAAAAGGCCCAAGTGAAAAGTCCAAGTAGGTGGATCACTTACTTGCATTAATTATGGCCCAAATTGACAAGAATAGAGGGATAATTGACAGTAAGGCCCAACAAGTGTTGAAGTCCCCAAAGGCCCAAGTTAAAAGGCCAAGTAGGTGGGTCACCTACTTGACAATATATGGCCCAAAATTGGCCAAGAAAGTCGGCCATTACACCTCCCTTTTAAAGAGATAAATTTCAGATTTTTTGCTCCATTTTTAACTTGCAAAATTTTCATATTTCTTAAGTTTCTCTCTTGGTCTCTCTAGGCTTCAATTAGAAGCCTTAAAGCACCTTGGGGTTGTTGAGTATTGTCCCCCTTTTCAAGTAAAAGTTTGAAGGAGAGTTTCAGTTCTTGAAGTACAAGTTTAGAGGATAAATTTCCAGAAACTAAGGTAAGACTACTGCCCATTCTTGCCTCTCTTTAAATACAGGTTTGGGGTGGAGAATTATATATATATTTATCAAGAACTAATGGATGATGATAAATCCTTGAGTCAATATTCTCCTATTATGCTGAAAGATTTTTAGGGATTGATAGTGGCTGCCTTATGTATATTGTTGTTGGGGGCAGTTGGGTATCTTGGCAAAGGATGTATGAAGTTGTATTAATGTATAGAAGAAGGGTGTGGTGGTTCGCCATTTGTGTAAGGGTTGTATGGGCCTACTTTCCATCAAGTGTTTAGCTATTGTTTTTTTTAGGGCCTTAATGTGATTAGTTGCTAACATTAGGTTAATCATGACTTATATTGTAGATTAGCACCCAAGAAGGGAGGTTGAATCATGACAGTTGTATTGGTCAGAAAATAAGGTATGTAAGGCTATTCGATTCCATATTCCTTGGCATGAAATATGATACTTGTGACTAATATCAGTAAGTGATTTCCTAAGTTCTATTCCTAGCAAAGGAAACATAGTGGCAGTGTACGATCTCCAAATAGCTAACAATATTTCCCCCTCTCCTTAGTGTATATAATTACTTCATTATATGTTCAGTACTCTACAGTCAGTTAAAGTCAATTATATCATTTATGCTCACAAGGAATGCATTGATGTTACATAGCTCCTTATGTCATTGATACTGTCTTGAAGTATTATTTTCATGTCTTCTACTACTGGTCCGTATTTCCAAATCTCAAAAATGATTATGACCACAATCTCAAAGATTAAAGAATCTAAGTGAAGCAATTTGTATAATTATGGGTGGCAGCTCAGGGGCGAAAGCCTAGCATGGGCCGATCTCAATTGGTATAGAAGGGTGGTAGCTCAGGGGCGAAAGCCTAGAATCGGCCGATCCCAATTTGTGTAATTTTGAGGACCGCATCCCAAGGGTTAAAATGCCTAGCATGGGTCATCCTCTTCTACCACTGATCATCTAGTCATTCATATCACATGCCTTATAAAGATCATAACACACAGAAAGGTAAAGACAAGAATGTAACATACATGATCCCATAAGAGTTAACAGAGGTGGTCTTCTGTTCTGATTTATGCACACATATATTGATACTTGGTTTCATTCAAACTCTTATTTTATATATGTTATTGCCTTACATATTCAGTACATTTTTTCATATTGACGTCCCTCGTGGGGGGACGCTTCATTTTATGCTGCAGGCATAGGTACTCCAGCTAGTAGACCTCCTCCATAGGAGCATACAACACTCAGTTACTTTTGGTGAGCTCCAATTTGCTTCGGAGCTTTACTGAGTCCTTGGTAGATTTATTTTGGTATTGTATCATAGTTAAGGGTAAGGCAGGGTCTGTCCCGACCTACTCTAAGGTTTTCTATCTTTTAAAGGTTTTGTAGACTCATGTATATGATTCAATTGCGTCTTACTAAGTTGTGGCCTCAATGACCAAGTCTTGTATATAAGTTTTGGGTCTACTTATATCGGTTCGTATCATTGCATCCTATATGAACTTGTCACAAGATTGTCATAGTTACATACATAGTAAGCATAGGTTACATGTTGGTTCTCTCGGGCCTTTAGGGCATCGGGTGCCTGTCCGTCTTAATGGGATTTGAGGTGTGATAGTTCTCAAGCTCAACCGCTCCATGGGGAAGTACTTTTATGAGAAAAAAAGGGCCCTGTCCATTTGGATTTTAGTTTCCCGAAAACAAGCGCAACCTAGAGTTGAATAGAAGCACAAGATCACCCACAACAAATTCTCGCTTTTCAATTCTTTGATCATGATACCTCTTCATCTTCTCTTTTGTACGAGGCTAAACTTTCATAAGCTTTTAGGCGAAACTCATCAAGCATATTCAAGTTATTCATTCTTTGATCAGATGCGGCGCCCCAATCCAAACCTAGCTTCTTCAACGCCCACAAAGCCTTATGCTCTAGCTCTACCGGTAAATGGCAATACTTCCCATTTACAAGTTGGTAAGGAGATATACGTATGGGAGTCTTGTATGAAGTACGATAGGCCCATAGAGCATCATCAAGCTTCCTTGACCAATCCATTCTATTAGCATTCACAGTCTTTGCAAAAATCTGTCTGATCTCTCTATTGGACACTTCAACTTGCCTACTAGTCTGTGGATGGTAAGGAGTGGCTACATTGTGGCGGACACCATATTTGTCAAGTAGCGCCTTGAACAACTTGTTACAAAAGTGGGAACCTCCATTACTGATAATCGCCCTCGGTGTACCAAATCTGGAGAAGATATTCTTTTTCAAAAATGCGGTGATACTTTTACCTTCATTGTTGGGGAGCGCAACTGCTTCCACCCATTTCGATACATAATCAACCACAACAAGAATATACTTCATCCTATGTGAACTCACAAATGCACCCATAAAATCAATGCCCCATACATCAAACAACTCTATCACCAATATAGGATTCATAGGGAGATCTTGTCTGTTTGAAATCCCTCCTTCTCTTTGGCAACGATCACAAGACTTGGCAAAATCATGAGCATCTTGGTGGATGGTAGGCCAGTAGTACCCACACTACAAAATCTTTTGCGCAGTTCGAATACCACAATGATGTCCACCAACAGGCGATGAATGACATGCTTCAAGTACACTCAACATCTCAACCTCGGCACACATTAATGAATAATCCCATCAGCACAACTACGATACAAGTAAGGCTCATCCCAAAAGAATTTCTTAATATCATGGATAAACTTTTTCCTTTGGTGAAAAGACAAATCTGGGGGTACAATATCACTCGCCAAATAATTAGCAAAGTCTGCGAACCAAGGAATTAGATCACGAGAAACAACCAATACATGTTCATCTAGAAAAGTATCATTAATTTCAGCCCAATCACCAAGCTTAATAATAGCCTCTTCCTCTAATCTGGATAAGTGATCGACAACTTGAATTTCGATCCCTTTTCTATCTTTTACCACAAAGTCAAACTCTTGCAGCAACAATACCTATCTAATCAACCTCGATTTTGCATCCTTCTTTGCAATCAAATACCTCAATGCATAATGGTCAGTATGCACTATGATCGAAATTTCTGGAATACGAAAACCACAGCAAGAAGTTCTTGTTCAGTCACAGTATAATTCTTTTGGGCCACATTTATAGCTTTGCTAGCATAATAAATAGGGTGAAGAATTTTCTCTCTCTTCTGTCCTAATACTACACCAAGCGCCACTCCACTCGCATCGCATATTACCTCAAATGGTTGTCCCCAATCCAGTGAAATAATGATAGGTGCAGTAACCAACTTCTCCTTCAACTCTCCAAATGCTCTCAGACAAGCATCATCAAAATCAAACTTATACTCCTTTTCAAGCCATTTGCACAAAGGATTTGCACTTTTGGAGAAACTTTTTATAAACCCCCTATAAAAACCTGCATGCCTAAGAAAACTCCTAAACCCTTTTACAGAGATAGGTGGAGGAAGTTTCTCTGTTACCTCAACTTTCTCTTTATCTACCTCAATTCCCTTCTTAGAAATCTGATGACCTAGAACTATTCCTTCTTTCACCATAAAGTGGCACTTCTCCCAATTTAGCACCAGATTGCAATTTTCACACCTTTTAAGCACCTCAGCCAAATGATTCAGACATCGATCAAAAGAGTCACCTACCACAGAGAAATCATCTATGAACACTTCAGTAGAGTCCTCCACCATATCAGAAAATAACGACAGCATACAACGCTGGAAGGTCACTGGAGCATTGTACAACCGAAAGGGCATCCATTTGAAGGCGAAAGTCCCATAAAGGCAAGTGAAGGTGGTCTTCTCTTGGTCCTCTGAAACAATAAATATCTAATTGTAGCCCAAATAACCATCAGGAAAACAATACCAACCCTTACCAGCAAGTCTATCCAACATTTGATCCGTGAATGGCATAGGGAAATGGTCCTTTTCTGTCCAAGCATTTAGCTTCTCGTAGTCCATGCAGACTCTCCATCTAGTCACAGGCCGCATCGGAACAAACTCGTTTCTCTCATTAGGAACCACAGTGATCCCACCTTTCTTGGGCACACATTGAACAGGACATACCCAACTACTATCCGCAATGGGATAGATAACTCCAGCATCCAACCACTTGATGATCTCCTTTTTAACTACCTCATGCATAGGCGGATTTAATCTTCTTTGGTGCTCAATACTAGGTTTGTGATCTGGCATGAGTTGGATTTTGTGGGAAAAAATACCTGGAGGAATCCCAATAATATCCGCAATAGTCCACCCAATAGCTCGCTTGAACCTCTTAAACACAGTCACTAAGCACTCTACTTGTCTCGCATTTAAATCTACCGCAATGATGAACGGAAAAGTATTATCTCTACCCAAGAATCCATACCTCAAATATGGTGGTAGAGTCTTGAGCTCCAACTTTGGTGCCTCCACAATGGATGGTCTCGTGGGTGGAGACTCGCGATTCTTCATGTCTAACTCATACTTCTTTGGTTTTGACCGATATTCGCACATGTCGAGTGCAATCACCAACTCATCGTACTCTTCAATACTATCATTATCGAAATTCATCATAACTGTTGCTAGTGCCTCAACACCGAATTGCTTTTTAATTTGCATTTCTGTTCCACTCTCAACTCTGTAAGTTATAGCAGATACCGTTTGGAGCTCACCACTCTACTTCATAGACCTACAAATATTGAAAGTTGCTTCTTCATTGTTCAGTCTGAACTTCATCTTCCCTTTCTCCATATCAACCAATGCACATCATGTGGCAAGGAATGGTCTCCCAAGGATGATGGGAACCTCAAAATCAACCTCACAGTCAAGAATCACAAAATCCGCCGAAAAGATGAACGACTCCACTTTCACTAGCACATCATAGAGTGCACCAATGGGCCTTTTCATGGTTCGATCGGCCATAAATAACCACATCGTAGTAGGCTTTGGATCCCCTAGACCCAACTTCTTATAAATAGACAATGGCATGAGGTTGATGCTAGCACAAAGATCACACAATGCCTTAGCAAAGTGTAATAACCCTGTAGTACATGGAATCGTGAAAGCACCAGGATCTTCCTTCTTCTGCACAAGAGACCTTGTAGCAACAGCGCTACAATGCTACAATCTATCATAATCTTCAAAACTCACAGACCTTTTCTTTGTCACCATATCTTTCATAAACTTCGCATACCCAGGCATTTGCTCCAAGGCTTCTATCAACGGAACGTTGATGGAAAGCTACTTCAACATATTCATAAACTTGTGATATTTACCATCTTCAGTCTTCTTCACTAACCTTTGTGGAAAAGGTGGTGGAGGTCTGGGTATGGGGACCACTTTCTGAGATATCTCCATTTTTTCTCTGTCGCATTCTCAGACTTTTCTCTAACTTCTACCACATCATCTTCTTTTCTAATCTCAACATCCACCACAGACGGCATAGGTGGATCAATGGTTTGCTTACCCCCTTGAGTAGTAACTGCCATACAATGACCATCATTCTTTAGAATCTGAATGGTGTTGCTAGGAAGAGTGCCAGGTTGACGTGGGTTCAATGTAGTAGACAACTGAGTCATCTGCTGCTCTAGATGCGTTATTGACACTACATGGGCATCAACCTTTTGACCAATACCAGACAAGTCGTTTCTCATCTCCTTCACATTTTCATCAGTTGCATCAAACCTTCTCATCATCTTCTGCATCATATCTTAAATACGCGCCATATTGCCTCCATCTTCCCTAGTGCCATATTCTCGATTTTGAGGGGGAACATAAGGTCCAACCCGATCGTTTCTGTTGCCATAGTTGTTTTGATTGTAGTTGTTTTCACGATTGAAGTTCCCATCCCGGACATATTGACCCTCTCGATTGTAGTTGTCATAGTTCCGACCTTGGTTTCCTTGACCTTGGTGCCAATTTTCCGTGTTGGATCCTTGGGCATTTGGTCAGAAACCCCCTATCTGATCATTCACCGCATAAGCATCCTTTTCATAGTAACACTCTTCAACTGGTGGTGGAGTTCTAGTCAAGTAGTTCAAAGCATTTACCTTTTTCGCACTTCCTCTCACATGATTCAATACCAACCCCAACGCAGTCCTCATCTGAGCCATCTCTTCACGAATCTCATCCGCAGATTGGTTGTTTGTACTATGAATGGCAAATGTGTTTCTCCTAGTATCCAACCTCCTAGTGCTCCATGCTTTATTAATGCGAGAGATTTTCTCTAGTTTTTCTGCAATCTGCGCGTATGTGCACTCACCAATGATCCTCCAGCAATAGTATCAAGCATTGCTTTATTGTTGTCATCCTGACCTCGATAGAAATATTCCTTCAGCGACTCATCATCAATACGGTGATTCGGAACACCTCTTACAAACGCAGTGAATTTGTCCCAAGAGCTACTCACAAACCCTCCAGGTAATGCCACAAAATTGTTGACCTTATCTTTCTGATTGAGCTTCTTGGACACTGGATAATATCTTGTTAAAAACACATCCTTCAGTTGGTCCCATGTATAGATTGAGTTATAAGGGAGCTCAGTGAACCATACAACAGCATTTCCTATCAGTGATAGATGGAACACTCACAATTCGGTGACATCCATATCCAAGTCTGGTCGACCTACACAGCTTTTGCAAACCACCCTTAGCTTGGCTATGTGAGTATGTGGATCCTCCGATGGCGACCCCGAGAACAAGCCCCTCGCTGTAAGCATCTGCATTAAGCTACTGGTCACTACAAATATGTGCCTCGGAGGCAAAGGGGTAGGACAAGAGGTCCATCAGAGTTCGCAATATTTACATTGCCCCTATAGTTGTCATGCATTCGTGGGCCTGGTGGACCCTGCACCCTCAATGCATCTCCCAATTGATTTTCAGCTGGAACCTGGCTGTCCCCACCAACTACCCTCAGAGGTTGCAACTCAACTTCATCACCTAGATTGCCTCCGAAAGGATTAACTTGAACTCCTAGATTGTTCATTCTTCGCAAAGTTCGGTTCAATTCTGGATCGTAAGGAGTTAGTGGTTCACCCTAGCTCCGTGTACTTGGCATACACTAGAGTCAGAACCTGAGAGGGACAAAAACCAAAACAAAAAGTAAAATTAAGAAATATTTGACTAAAGTTCAATAATGTAGTTAAAATAAATCTAAAAGCCAAATTCCCCGATAACGGTGCCAAAATTTGGTACGCTCAAATTACACCTCCTTAAAGAATCATAAGCGATCGTTATCAAGTAAAGAACCCAACTTGTAGGTTGGGGTCGATCCCACGAGGAAAATGGTTTAGACTTTACTTTAACCAATAATTATATTCGATTAGTCAAATTACTTCCAAAAACAAGTAATTAAAAGGGGGGGTTTATGAAACAAATTGTAAGAATTCAATAAGTAATCAGTGAACAAAAGTCAATTTTGGTTGTTATCAATATAAGAGAATTAACTAGGGTATACGTTTTCCCCACAAGCTCATAACGCAATAATCCTAGTAATAGCAATCCTTTCCTAGTGTACTACATGCAAAGTGATAAGTTAGGTATCTATAAATCCTTGGTCTGACATCTAGAGAAATTCACCTCGCACTTTGGTCCGGCTACGTGTGTATAATTTACTAACCCTTACTGTTACCTCATATTAGACATCACATCGATGTTTGGCTTAGTTATTACTTCGCACCAATCGACACTAGCCTATTAGATAGTATCACACTAAATCTATGTTGATAATTCTTTTCTTGTTGATTACCTCCTTGGTCCGGCAAGTAGCA
>JAJOOR010023763.1:0-29031 GCA_036250505.1 Solanum acaule
CCCCCGGGGGGGGGGGGGGGGGGGGGTGTGTGTGTGAAGGGAGTATCTTACCAACCAATTTTGTTCTCAAGACTAGTTTTAGAAAAACTTGTTCCATTTAAAACTGATGCACTAATTTAAACAGCTAGGCACCTTCTCTGAAGTATGTTAGCATCTGCATGTTTCTTTGACAAGTAACATTGACTTCTTTATCTATATTAATATGTTAAAGTTGAGAATATGATTTTTGATATTATTAAAATGTATGAGCATGTGAAACAGTCCTGTAATGGTGGATGAGAAGGGTTTACTTTTCTTGAAGGAACTCGAAACTTGTTATTAGTAGTGATTCTTGGAGTATTAACTCACCAGTGATCCCCCTCTCACTCACTGCTTCTAAAGTATGCATCATAGAGTAATATTGATAAAGTGTGATGATGTTCTAGACTCTAATTTATGTTTTGATCAATTCTAAGATTTTGAAAGACAGCATTCTGCATCTTTGTGCTGGGTTAATCAAAAAACAAAATGCTAGTGTATTTATTTACTATATGTGTGTCTGATCCAGACTAGTCCTTGTAGCATTACATGATGTTGTGAAACTCTATAGTGGTTCATTTTTTCTCTCGAATTCCTTTTGGCTTGATTCACATTTGTTAATTGAATTGGAAATTAAGACTTCTGAGGCCATCCTTTTGCATCCCTACTATTCTAAGCTGTCTCTACTGCACCCAGTAAGACTTGGTCATAGTATGTCTGTGCTGATAGTGCTTCAAATTGCAGGATGGACAAATAGATTATGGGGAATTCGCGGCGATGATGAGGAAGGGCAATAGTGGAGGTGTTGGAAGGAGGACAATGAGAAACACATTGAATTTGGGAGAAGCCCTTGGAATTGTAGACAGTAAAGAAGATGTATGACCTATCAACTAATCAAAATGTACTCTGAATCAAACTTTCTAGTTGCTTTATGACATGTAGCTCCCTCCAGCATATAATATCCATTACGAGATTTAGATTGCTTTGTGTCAGCTTTGATCTCTTTCCATGTTCTATTGATGTCTGTCTTTTTGCCATATGTAAGTTTAGCATTTCACATTTGATTGGAGGTAGGGGTGTTTCTGCTTAACCCACCTTCGTTGTAGGACAATTTGTCCTCGTAGGTAAACCTTTTGAATACTTCCAAATTAAATTTAAACTTCTTCTCCCCTTTTCTTTGGGTGGGGGTGAGGGGAATTACACTTATAATACTTTTTCTTATTTACCAAACACAACAAAGGTTTGCAAAACATAGTGAGAAAAAGGTGCATGTGTTCTCATTTCTTCCCATTACAAATTCTCCATTCGACGCTCCGTTCACTTAACAGAGAGTTGGATTTATGCCCATCAGATTTAAGACAATTACGTTTGGTAGGGAGTATTAGGATAAATATGTATGATATTATGTAGTATTATGTTTGGTACGGTAGAATGTACAACTAATACCTTTCATTTGGTGGGATTTAATATTATGGGATTAATCTATGTAAAGATAAAAATACCCCTTAAATCCTTTTAATCATTTTGTTCATTTTCTTGATTTTATGTTTTATATTTGCACTAATAAATTTATTTTAATAAATTAGCTTACAAATTTTATTATTTAGGGAGAGTTTGTTGCTAAATAAATCCAATATAAATCAATACAATATGTGAAATGTGAGTTGTTTAACATTTACAATTGAAAAAAATAATTATATCACCACATGCCGTTTGTGATTTTAATTGAATGTATTCATTTGTTGGTATATATGTGGTTTTCTAATTATTTATATTTTGAATAATTTATAAAATTGCATACATATTAAAATTACAACTTACAATTTTTATGTGTAAAATGTAGATGGTTTATTCAATTTTGTTATTGTTCACTGTCTTTTCGATTTTAAAAGTATGACCTATCTTTTTTAAATTAAAAGTTGACGTTTTGTGAGTGATCAATATATAGGATGACAATTATTCACCCTCAAATAATTCAAGTGAGAAAATATCAAACATGACAGTACAATTGTTCTTCTCCTAGCTAGTTAGAAGGTCATATAAATAAGATTGTCAGATAATTATCTACCTTGATCCAATTACATGAAATAAAAAGTCCCACAATAATTTCAGATATAATTGCGAAGAACTTTTTTTTAGAGTTTTGATCCAAACACAAGATGAGTTGGGAAGCAATGAACCAAATATTTGATAACAAATGAACTCTGCACTACTAATCCCTGCACTACTAATTCCTATGTACTAATCCTTGCGTTATTAATCTTTATACCAAACAACCCTAAGGTATTCCTTCTCCTAAATTATACCAAAAAGAACAGAAAATCAAAAAAGGAATTAAATGTTCCATGGAAAATCTATGCTCTATGATAATAAATTTTCATCTTTCTTAATAGGAAGTGACCGCACAGAAGGCATCACAAAACAAATTAATTATGCGAAGTTAAAAGTATTCATATGGAATGTTCGAAAACTTCATTATCATTCATTAAAGTTGAAAAATTGCTTGTAAAAGAATTTCGTTTTGAGTAGGTGATATTTCAAAGAACTTAAATTCGAGTGGGATTTGAATCTAATTTGAGGCTATTTGGATAAGATTCGAGTTAGTGTTATACTTGATTTTAAGTCATCATTCATTAAAATTAGAAGATTATCAAATATATATATATGAGAAAAGATATAAAGTGACACCTGAAGCTGTCCCAAATTTTTAAAAAGACACCTTAACTATGTGGGAGTCCTATTACTCCACAAAAGTATTAAATACCTTTGCAAATAGACCATTTTGACTCATTTTCTCCTATGTTTGTGAACACGCAGATGACGTGCATGAATGTATCATTTTCCTGTCAAAAATCAATTAAAAGTGTAGCGTTTCAGTTTTTTTTCTCTATTAATTAATTAATCATCATTAAATACGCAGTCTTCCCCAAATTTTCAAATGAGTCGTTGGTTGAAGCTTTTCAAAAAAAATCAATACCCTCTCTCTCATGAAATCAACTCAAAAGGTAAGAATTCAGTTTAATTTCCAGTCCAAAAAGTTAATTTGAAGTTGTCCAAGGTTTAATTTCTTCGTAATTTTTTTTAAAATTTGAGAAATCAAAAATATCTTTTGTGATTATGTTTTGAGGGAAAATATTCGTATACTATCAAATGCAATATTGAATCTTAGTTGTAATGATGTGAATGATTCGATGATGCATGTGAAAATACGATTGCAAATATGGAGACTTACTTTCAATACAAACTTTGTGGTCAGAGGACAATCCAGCTCGAAGATTTTGATCTTGTCCACGCTATCGTGTATGTTCTCTACATAAATTATTTCTAGAGATATCTTGTTTCTGTTTAATTTGTTTATGGCATATTTTAGGAGAAAGCATGCAACTTCTTTAAATGAAGGGATTGTGAAGATGTTGATATACGATTCAAGTTCGTTATTCCAAGATCGGCAAAGAGAATTAAGGAGTTGAAAAAAATATTTCTATTTTATGAAAATCGTGTTGAAAGTAATAAATGGGCGATGAAGGAGAAGAAGAAGAACAAATATTGTAATTGAAAGCTAATCGTCTTGATTGTTGTGCTTTTTTTCTTTCTATTTTTAAGCATTACCAAGAATGTGAAAGATGGAAGATGTAGTTGTGTGCAATCAAAATTGCAATAGTTGTTCTACTCTACATCTTTAGTTTGGTTCTTGTTTTTGTTGCTTTATGTTGTAGAAATAGTTATGACTTTAACAATTTGTAAGAGTATTTGGTTGTTTAAGGCTTATAAAATTGCATTTTTATCACTTCAAAAAAGGCCAGCCCTTCGTATATTTTCTGTCCATCTGATTGTGATAACTATTCTAGAAAATTCAAAAAGATGTTCAACTACAAATAAATGAGAAGAAGACATACTGAAAGTAACAAAAATATTCTATTAATTGGACAAAATGAGGACTTCATTTCAACATAATCAATGTTTCAATTTGAACTACAACAAAAAAATTGATCTTGTTTTGTTTGGTACCTAACAACCTAAAAATACCTAATAAAACAGAGTCTGATTCTAACAAAAAAACGACACCAATATATACACAATTAATTTTTTTTGTCAATATCAACAATAAAAAATCAGAATACCCTACTTCTATAGCACATGTCTTCCTACTTGAACTGATTTGACTTTGATTATCAGCAGTAGTTGCAGACCTTATTTGGACAACTTTTTCAGCCCTCATTCTTTCAAGGTTGCTACTAGTAATAGTTGTTTCCCCCTTCCATTTGAATCCACATCTTGGTGTGTAGTTAATATCACCAGTAACAACATCAATCCTCTTTGTCACTCTTATACCAATATTTATTACTCTTCTACTTAGCAATCCAGGTTGCATAGTCAAATAAGAAATGTTCAAATAAAAAGACATTTAGGCTGCATATAAAATCTGCATTATGCATATAAAGTCATAAAGTTGATACTTACATTAAGAGTTGTAAAACCATCTTCAACTTGGTATATTCCAATCCCTACAATTCTTGGCCTTTTAAAATGCCTTGTTTGTCCTCTACTAATGTCTCTGTGTTCTACTAGTCTCTTCATCCTTCATAGGCCTCTTTCACTACCCGTTGCTTCAGAACTAGTTTGACTATGTTGAATCATCCCTCTTTCTCTTCTTAGGACTTCATTCACATTTATCTCTTGATGCATCCCTCTTCCTTTACATGTTCCTCTTCCTCTATAACTTACCGTCGCATGTTTATTGAAACTCAAATATTAGAGTATATCGATATTATCTATGAACGATAGAATAATTATATAAATTACATCTGTGTATGTAGCAGTTTCATGTGATTGAGTTTGAACACTTATAACACCTGGAGGACTTGAAATAATGCCTCTTTCTTTACATCTTCGTCTATCACTATCATAGTTTGTAGTGACCTGATTTTTCACATATTAGTGAATATACTTAAAAACTATTTCCTTTACAAAAGAATACATATACCTATAAAGAAACTCCAGATGATTGAGTTGATTCACTACCTCTTGCTCTGCCTCTTTGTCATGAACTAAACTATTACCTAGACGTGACATGGCAAATAGAATCCCAAAAGACTCTAAACAAGCCTATTGACATAAGCATGACAATATGATAACAACAAAGTTGATATAATATATAAGTGGAAGTATAATCTCAAAAAAAATATCGGCATAAAGAGAATCTAAGTACAAAGACTGTAAATGCAGAATATCTACTAAGTTTGACAACAAGCCTCTACTAACCATAAGTGTGGCTAGGACAAAACCTAGCTCACAAAATAAGTTCGAAAACTAAAATGACATAAGACAATGAAAGACATATGGTGGCAAGGTCCCCAAACCATGATGACTCACCAAAATCCTAAATACAGCTAACCAATCCAATTAGCTACTACCGAATATGTAACACCTCCGAAATTGGAAAGTCAAAAAGAGAAGAATAAGTAGAAAATCAGAATCTGAGACTGATTTTTATGAGTCCAACCTACAAACTATAAAAAGTCCTACGGGCCATAGGAAAGGAACTGTAGACCCAGAGTAGAGTTTTGAAAAAAAATTGAGTTTCAATATCTTATTCGACGGTTGACCAGGATGCCCCATCAATCTTTGTACAAGTTATAGATTGATCTTGTAGGTAGGTCTCAAACTTGGTGAAATTTTGAGGGTCAAGTTGGTTTCTACAGTTGGTGTATACGAACTATAAGAAGACCTATGAGCCGTAGACAATTTCCGTCAAAAGTTGGTCCAAGTTAAAGGGTTTCTACGATTGACTAGGACTAGGGATGGCAAAATAGGTAATTTACACGGGTACCCTAGAAATGGGTCGACAATTATTTTAAGGGGTTTTTGGTCTTTTCCTAAGTGATTAATGGCTAAACTAAATCGTTTTGGTCCTAATTCTAAGCCCTTAAGTCTTTTAATTCCTAAAACTATCCATTCTAAATCATTCTCCTATATTCCCTCCAAGATCAACACCTCTCTTCTCAAAATCCTCTCAAGAGCTAAGAAGTAAAAAACTACAGTTTGGCTTCAAAAACTCCAATTCACCAGAGATTGTGGGCATTGATCACTAAGTTATGTTAGTATTCACTTATGGAGTCCTTTCCTCCACAGGGTTCCTAAAATCTTCAAGTTTTACAAGTTAGATTCTCAATTCAAAGTTGGGATTTTAGTCAATCTTCATGAGTTCTTTTCAATTATGATTTAATTGATTATTTCTATCTCTTTATGCATGACTAGAAGTATTTACATAATTCTAAGTTGAATTCATATGAACCCATGCATGTTCCAATGAAATTTGACTATGAACACATGATGAAGCCTATGAACTATGAATTTATGAAGATTTGCATGTTTTTTAATGAAATTAATGTAAATATTTTGAGGATGCTTTGAGAGTAAAGTATCAATGTTATTGTGAAAGATTTTTCCACATATAACCAAGAACATGATGGTGAAAGGATTTCTCACATAAAAGATTCATAAAGTTGAAAGGTTTTCTCACCTAAGTTGAATCAAGATTAAGGAGCTATTCTAAATGAACTTTAGCTTGGATTGGTTGCTTAATTATACCTTTCCATGGATGATTGTAACACCTTTGATGTGACACCCTGGAAACTAGTAGGCTAAACTAGAGCTAAAAGTGAGAGTTAGAGTATTGAAGGTGGCCTAGGGCCAAGGGCATGAGGTCAAAAGCCAAGGGAAAGAGACCCAGGGCTACCCAAATTTCCCAAGGTACTGCCCACCATGCAACGAGAGACTTCACGGCTCGTGGTGGTCACCATGCCTCGTGGTGCCACTCGTGGTGGTGAGGTAGTAGCCTCCTTAAGGATGCCCCAAATTGGCTCCTCCACACGAGCCACTTCACGACTCATGAACCTTAGACGACTCGTGGGAGTGGCCTTGGTCATGACTTGGTGGTCGAGGGTTAAAGGAGGATGGCTTAGCCACTGCCTCAAGGCCTACGAGGGGGACCACGGCTCGTGGAACCCCTCGTGCAGATGCCTTGGGCTTGTGGGATAAAGGCATAATTGCAAAGCCACTGCCCCAAGGTCCACAAAGGGGACCATGGCTCTTGAGGCCTTTCGTGGTCCCTGGGCAGGTCACTTAAGTTGAAGGTTAATTAAGTCTTTTTCGGTTTAAGTCCAATTAAAGTGAAGTCATTTTGGGTGGGGTCACTATATAAGTCATTTTAAGTCAAAACTCACCCCAATTAAGTCATATCTTCCAAACACCCAAATATTTCCCCAAAGTTCATCCTCTCCAAAAAAATTTCCTCTAGAAAAAACTCAAAGAAGAAGAAGAAGGAAAATCAACTAGGGTTTCAAAGGAAGGCTTCTCCAAATCGATTTCTTTGGGCATTGTGATTGAGGTATGGTGGTTTTCATCCATGGGTAGCTTTCACCCATGGATCCCTCTCAAAATCTTCAATTTCAAATGGTAGAATTCCCTAAATAGCTAGGGTTTTCTTCATTCCCCATGGGTTCTTTGATTTATTGACTTTGATGGTTTAATTATGTCTAAATATGCATGAATTGATGATCTACAATGTTTTTATGATGATTCCCTTATGAACCCATGCAAACCCCATATTTCTCTAAATTGTGATTTCATAGGTTGAGTTGTTGATTGTGAAAAAGGACTTTTTATGATCTAATGTATGAATTGATAGAAATACATAAAGTTATGATGAAATCCATATCTAATGCTTAATTCTAGATTTGGTGATTGATAATGGATTTGAACCTTGGAAGGGCAAAGTGTGAGTTTATGCATGATCTTATAATACATATGTAAATGATTTAAGGGTGCTTTGAGAGTAAAGTGCCAATTTTAATTACGTTTTTGTGTTGTTGAAAGGTTATTCTCATAAAACACTTACAACTATGATGTGAAAGGTTTTCTCATAGAGAAAGGATTCTTAGGTTGAAAGGTTATTCTCACCTAATTGAATCAAGGAATAAGAGCTATCCTAATGAACTAACTTGATTTGATTGTCAAGGAAATCATTCCATGAGACATGAGTTAAAGTAAGACTTAATAAGTATTCCGTGAGAATTATGCTTAGCACCGAGTGAGTATTGTAATGATATGGAAGTCTTTTACGTTAGTTGAGTCCGGGCTTCCCATGTATGTCTCATGAGATGGAAACCTTCTTCGTTAGTTGAGTCCGGGTTTCTAGTAGCAATCTCTGTATCCCATAAACTATGTGCCCCCATAGGTTATCTAGCTAGTGGATCCACCTAAGATAAGAGTTCATGGTTCTACCTTATGCAAGTAGAACAACCATTTTTGGTGTGGCAGACACCGAGTGATCATGTTTTAGCTCACATGGTCTCTATGTCGGTTTAGGCTATTCTTTCCACAATAATAATATGAATAATGAACTATGGTTACTCAAGAAACTTTGTATATGAGTCAAAGGCTTTAAAAGATTATGTTGACTTATGTTGTCCATGATTATGACTTATGACTTCTATTATCTTATATGATGTTTAAACTTGGTAAATTGCATGTCATGAACTAAAATGTACCTTTCAGCATGTTTTAATGTTTTTATGCATAACTACCATACTTAGTGCATTTTTGTACTAACGCCTACTTTGCCTACATTTTTCCCAAGTGTAGGGTCCGACACTAGAGGTGATCATACTTGTGGGTAGATCTTGGATTTGCTTGTTTCCCAAGCTTGGTGAGTCCTCATGGCCTCGAGGAAGGATTTATTGTTTTAGTTTCTTTCATTTACTTTCCCTTTTTAGACATGTTGTATGGGCTAGGCCTTATTTCATTCAAGATTGTAATAGATGGCTATATTGAGACAAGTCTAGAATTCCACTTTCTTTTATGAAAAACTTTATAAGACTTGAATTGCGTTTTACTCTTATTGAATAATTACTTTATGTTATGATATGCTAAGCGGCTTGTATGGAGTCCTTTGGGGTTCTATACAACTTGTTACATCTAGGGGGTACCCTTGGGTCGTGGCAAACTTGGTATCATAGCACAAGGTTTAGAATGATTCCAAGATAATGTCTCATATGTCACGGCTAGTAGAGTCTACTTCATAAGTATGAATCGCGCCACATTTATGAAATAGAGGCTACAAGATGTTTAGAAAATTTCACTTCTTTATTACTCTTAAATCATGCCTTAGAGTTTAACTTTAAAAAGACCTCTCCTAATCCTTTATTATGTTCTTCATGATATGAATACTCGAAGGGCTAATGCAAGAAGGATAGAGGGTGACAATGAGAATCAAAGAGATCCTCCTCAAGCTCCCCAAGCTCTGATAGACCCTTTGGTAGAGAATGTGACCCATGCAGAGTTTAGGTTGACTATCCAAATATTGGTTCAAGCCATGATGGCTCAAGCCAATAGAGAGGTTGTAACTCCGATGAATCCTAATGTGAATTCGACTGCTTCGGAATTTCATGGCTCCAAAGTGAAAGAGGATCCTCAAAGGTTTATCGATGAGGTTTATAAAGTTCTTTCTATTATGGGGGTGTCCCCGGAAGAGAAGGCGGAGTTAGCCGCCTACCAACTAAAAGATGTGGCTCAAGTGTGGTATGATCAGTGGAAGGGAGAGAGACCCGTAGGAGAGGGCCCAGTAGAATGTGAATTGTTTAAGTCGACATTCTTTGATAGGTTCTTACCCCTCGAGTTGAGGAAGGCAAAGGTAAAAGAGTTTATCAATCTTCGTCAATGAAGTATGAGAGTCAAGGAGTATGTTCTAAAGTTCACCCAACTCTCCAAATATGCTCCAACTATGGTGGCAGACTCAAGGGCTAAGATGCATAGGTTTATGCTGGGTGTGTTCAACTTGGTTGAAAAAGAGTGTCGTACGGAAATGCTCCTCCATGACATGGATATCTCAAGGCTTATAGTGTACACTCAACAAATAGAGGAATCGAAGCTCAAAGAAAAGAATAGAGAGGTGAAAAAGGATAGAACCGGTGATGGGAATTTCTCCAACTCAAGGTCCAATGGACAAGGTTGACCTAGATTTCGACAAAGGTTCTCTGGTCAAGATTCATATAGTGTTCCTCCTAAGTCTAATAAGGAAAGGGTGTCTAACCCTAAACCTTAAGGAAGAAATGGAGGTGGTTCTTCTTTTGCTAGATCTACATGTGCCACAAGATGAGAGATTGCATGATGATCAAGGTTAAGGGGAGAGAGGACAAGCAAGCTCCTCCAAGCAGTTCAAACTCCAATGCCCCAAAGTAAAACCACTTTTATGCTCTTCAATCCCGAGGTGACCAAGAGAGCTCCCCGGATATAATGACCGGTCTGTTAAATGTCTTTCTTATTAAGGTGTATGCCTTGTTATATCCCGGTGCTACTTTGTCCTTTGTGACACCTTATGTGGCTATGAAGTTTAATATGCTCCCTGAAGTCTTGTTAGAACTTTTTTCGGTCTCTACCCCAGTTTGTGATTCCGTGGTGGCCATGAGGTTATATAGAAAGTGTCATATTTCCTTATCCCATAGAGTTACTCTTGTCGACTGGGTAGAGCTTGACATGTTAGACTTTGATGTGATTTTGGGTATGGATTGGTTGCATGCATGTTACGCCTTTATTGATTGTAGAACTCGGGTGGTTAGATTCCAATTCCCAAATGAACCTATCCTTGAGTGGAAGAGAGGAAATTCCATGCCTAGAGGTCAATTTATCTCTTGACTTAAAGCTAGGAAGATGATCTCAAAAGGGTGTATTTACCATCTTGTTAGGGTGAGGGGTGTTGAATCCGAAAACCCTTCTCTTGAGTCGGTTCCGGTAGTTAATGAGTTCCCGGAGGTTTTCCCCGATGATTTACTCGGTATTCCTCCCGAGCGGGAAATAGATTTTGGTATTGACCTTCATCCGGATACGCAACCTATCTCTATCCATCCTTATAGAATGGCTCCGATGGAGTTAAAAGAGTTGAAAGAGCAACTAAAGTATTTGTTGGATAAGGGCTTCATCTGACCGAGTATCTCTGCATGGGGTGCTCCCGTGTTGTTTGTTAGAAACAAGGATGGGTCTCTTCGAATGTGCATTGATTATCGTCAATTGAATAAAGTGACCATTAAGAACAAGTATCCTCTTCCAAGAATTGATGACTTGTTTGACCAACTTCAAGGGGCTAGTTATTTCTCTAAGATTGACCTTCGTTCGGGTTATCACTAATTGAGGGTGAGAGGGGAAGATATTCCAAAGATGGCTTTTCGAATCCGGTATGGCCATTATGAATTCCTAGTAATGTCGTTTGGGTTGACTAATGCTCCTGAGACGTTTATGGAATTGATGAATAGAGTGTTTAGGCAATACCTAGACATGTTTGTGATTGTGTTTATCGATGATATTTTGATCTATTCAAGGAGTGAGAATGGTCATGTGGACCATTTGAGAATTGTGTTGCAAGCTCTTAAGGACCAACGACTTTTGAAAAGTTTAGCAAGTGTGAATTTTGGTTGAGGTCCATAGCTTTCCTTGGTCATATTGTGTCAAGCGAGGGTATTGAGATAGATCCGAAGAAGACGGATGCGGTCAAGAGTTGGCCTAGAACTCTAACTCTTTCTGACATTAAAAGCTTTTTGGGTTTGGCCGATTACTATAGAAGGTTTGTTGAGGGATTTTCCTCCATTGATTCTCCTTTGACGACTTTGACTCAAAAGAAAGCTAAGTTTGTGTGGTCGGAAGCTTGTGAGAAAAGTTTCCAAGAATTGAAAGCTAGACTTACTTCCGCTCTGGTGTTGACCTTACCGAAAGGTACAAATGGTTTTGTGGAGTATTGTGATGCCTCTAGAGTTGGGTTGGGATGTGCACTTATGCAAAAGGGTAAGGTGATTGCCTATGCTTTAAGGCTACTTAAGATCCATGAGAAGAATTATCCTACCCATGACCTTGAGTTAGAGGCGGTTGTGTTTGCCTTAAAAATATGGAGGCATTATTTGTATGGGGTCCATGTGGATATTTTCACCGACCATAAGAGTCTTCAATATGTGTTTAGTAAAAAAGACTTGAATCTTCGCCAAAGAAGGTGACTTGAATTATTGAAGGATTATGACATGAGTGCCCTTTATAACCCCGGTAAAGCTAATATGGTAGTGGATGCTCTTAGTAGATTGTCAATGGGTAGTGTGGCTCATGTAAATGAAGAAAAGAAAGAGTTGGTTCGTGATGTTCATAGGTTAGCCCGACTAGGTGTTCAACTAGTGGATTCTACCAAGGGTGGTGTCAGGGTCCATAATGGTTCTGAATCATCCTTTGTGATGGATGTGAAGTCTAAACAAGGTCTTGATCCTATCTTGGTGGAATTGAAAGAGGTGGTACTTAAGAAATCCGTTGAGGCTTTCTCCTAAGAGGGAGATGGGATACTAAGGTATCAAGGTAGGTTATGTGTTCCAAATGTTGAGGCTTGAGAAAGCAAATTTTAGAAGAAGCCCATATTTCTCGATATTCTATGCACCCGAGAGCCACAAGGATGTACCGTGATCTACGGGAAGTCTATTGGTGGAATGGAATGAAGAAAGACATCGCGGAATTTGTGACCAAATGTCCTAATTGTCAACAAGTTAAGGTTGAGCACCAAAGGCCGGGAGGCTTGTCACAAGATATTGCTATTCTTACTTTGAAATGGGAAGATGTGAACATGGATTTTATTGTAGGCTTGCCACGTACTCGACAGCAACATGGCTCGATATGGGTAATAATGGACCGAATGACTAAGTCCGCTCATTTCATTCCCATCAAAGTGTCCTACTCAACGGAAGAGTATGCTAAGTTGTATTTGAGGGAGATAGTAAGGTTACATGGAGTACCACTGTCCATAATTTCAGAACAAGGTACCCAATTTACTTCACAGTTTTGGAAGTCCTTCCAAAAGGGGCTCTGTACCAAGGTGAAGCTTAGCACCGCTTTTCACCCTCAAACGGATGGTCAAGTGGAACGCACCATTCAGACTTTGGAAGACATGTTGAGGGAATGTGTGATAGATTTCAAAGGAAATTAGGATGGCCATATGTCGTTAGTTGAGTTTGCTTATAATAACAGTTATCATTCGAGAATCAACATGGCTCCCTTTGAAGCTCTCTATGGTAGGAGATGTAGGTATCCTATAGGATGGTTTGAAGTGGGAGAAGTTTCCCTCCTAGGTCCAGAATTGGTGCATGAGGCCATTGAAAAGATTCAGGTTATAAGAGAGAGGTTGAAGACGGCTCAAAGCCAGCAAAAGTCCTATGCTGATGTTTGAAAGAGAGATCTTGAATTCGAGGTGCATGATTCGGTTTATTTAAAGATCTCACCCATGAAGGTTGTTTTGAGGTTTGTGAAGAAGGGTAAACTTAGTCCCCATTTTGTGGGTCCTTATGAGATTTTGAAGCGTGTTGGCAAGGTTGCGTACGAGTTAGATTTTCCAAATGAGTTGGCGTTAGTGCATCCGGTGTTCCATGTCTCAATGTTAAAAAAATGTGTTGGGGATCCAACAACCATAGTTCCCTTAGGGGGTTTAGAGATTAAAGAGAATCTTGCTTATGAAGAAGTATCGGTTGAGATCTTAGACCGGCAAGTTAAGAGATTAAGAAACAAGGAAGTTGCCTCCGTGAAGGTATTGTGGAGGAATCACTTAGTTGAGGGTGCTACTTGAGAGGCCGAGGCCGATATAAAGTATCGATATCCTCATCTTTTTCCTTCCTCTCCTATTCTGACTTGAGGTAATGAGTTCTTCTTGAGTTTTCTTGTTTAGGAGTCATGTGTGATTAATGTGTTCCCATGATTTCCTTATGTCTATGCATGTTCATGAAAAATTTTATGTTTAGAAAGAAAATGAGTTTTTATTATTGATGGACCTCATGTTGTTGTGCATAGAGTATGAATTGCCTAGTGACTTCATGAGATGAAATGATGAACATGTTTTTTATATGCTTTTTTAGAGTAAAAATTGCATTTAGACTCCATGATGATTGTTGATTATGCATTAAATCTTGGAGAAGGTAGTTCCTCCTAAGAACATGAGAAATGTTGAAATTTCATGCATAATGGGTTGTTAGATGTAGTTCCTACTTCCTTTTGGTGCATTGAATATGTTTGAGTGGAGTTGATGTTTCCTCCTATTTTGTGTGCATTTTTATGATGTTGCATGCATGATGGGCTGATAGTCTTGAGTCTTTACTTTTGTAAGGTGTCTAGATCATCATTCGAGAATGAATGTTCCCAAGGGGGAGATATTGTAACACCCTGGAAACTAGTAGGCTAAACTAGAGCTAAAAGTGAGAGTTAAAGTCTTGAAAGTGGCCTAAGGACAAGGGAAAGGGACCTAGGGCAGCCCAAATTTCCCAAGATACTGCCCACCATGCCACGAGAGCCTTCACGACTCTTGGCGGTCACCCCGCCTCATGGTGCCACTCGTGGTGGTGAAGCAGTAGCCTCCTTAAGGCTACCCCAAATTGGCTCCTCCACATGAGCCATTTCACGGCTCGTGAAGCCTTAGACGACTCGTGGGAGTGGCCTTGGTGGTTGAGGATTGAAGGAGGATGGCTTATCCACTACCTCAAGGCCCATGAGAGGGACCACGGCTTGTGGCAAGCACCATGGCTCGTGGATCCCCTCATGAAGATGCCTTGGGCTTGTGGGCTAAAGGCACAATTGCCAAGCCACTGCCCCAAGGTCCACAAAGGGGACCACGGCTCGTGAGGCCTCTCGTGGTCCTTGGGCAGGTCACTTAAGTTGAAGGTTAATTAAGTCTTTTCCGGTTTAAGTCCAATTAAAGTGAAGTCGTTTTGGGTGGGTCTAGGGCCACTGTATAAGTCCTTTTAAGTCAAAACTTACCCAAATTAAGTCATATCTTCCAAACACCCAAATATTTCCCTAAAGTTCATCCTCTCCAAAAATTCTCTCTCTAGAAAAACTCAAAGAAGAAGAAGAAGGAAAATCAACTAGGGTTTCAAAGGAAGGCTTCTCCAAATCGATTTATTTGGGCATTGTGATTGAGGTATGGTGGTTTCCATCCATGGTAGCTTTCACCTATGAAGCCCTCTCAAAATTTTCAATTTCAAATAATAGAATTCCCCAAATAGCTAGGGTTTTCTTCATTCCCCATGGGTTCTTTGATTTATTGACTTTAATGGTTTAATTATGTTTAAATATGCATGAATTGATGATCTACAATGTTTTTATGATGATTCCCTTATGAACCCATGCAAACCCCCATATTTCTCCAAATTGTGATTTTATAGGTTAGGTTGTTGATTGTGAAAGAGGACTTTTTATGATCTAATGTATGAATTGATAGAAATACATGAAGTTATGATGAAATCCATATCTAATGCTTAATTATAGAATTGGTGATTGATATTGGCTTTGAACCTTGGAAGGGAAAAGTGTGAGTTTATGCATGATCTTATAATACATATGTAAATGCTTTAAGGGTGCTTTAAGAGTAAAGTGTCAATGTTAATTGTGTTTTTGTGTTGTTGAAAGGTTATTCTCATAAAACATTTACAACCATGATGTGAAAGGTTTTCTCCCATAGAAATGATTCTTAGGTTGAAAGGATATTCTCACCTAATTGAATCAGTGAATAAGAGCTATCTTAATGAACTAACTTGGATTGATTGTCAAGGACATCATTCCATGAGAGATAAGTTAAGTAAGACTTAATAAGTATTCCGTGGGAATTATGCTTAGCACCGAGTGGATATTGTAATGAGATGAAAGCCTTTTACGTTAGTTGAGTCCAGGCTTCCCATGTATGTCTCATGAGATGAAAACCTTCTACGTTAGTTGAGTCCGGGTTTCTAGTAACAATCTTTGTATCCCATAAACTATGTGCCCCCATAGGTTATCTAGCTAGTGGATCCACCTAAGTTAAGAGTTCATGGTTCTACCTTAGGCAAGTAGAACAACCCTTTTCGGTGTGGGAGACACCGGGTGATCATGTTTTAGCTCACATGGTTTCTATGTCGGTTAAGGCTATTCTTCCCACCATAAGAACATGAATAATGAACTATGGTTACTCAAGAAACTTTGTATATGAGTCAAAGGCTTTAAAAGATGATGTTGACTTATGTTGTCCATGATTATGACTTATGACTTCTATTATCTTATATGATGTTTAAACGTGGTAAATTGCATGTCATGAAATAAAATGTCCCTTCAAGCATGTTTTAATGTTTTTATGCATAGCTACTATACTTAGTGCATTTTTTTACTAACGCCTACTTTGCCTACATTTTTCCCAAGTGTAGGGTCCGGCACTAAAGGTGATCATGCTTGTGGCTAGAGCTTGGATTCATTTGTTTCCCAAGCTTGGTGAGTCCTCATGGCTTCGAGGATGGATTTCTTGTTTTAGTTTCTTTCATGTACTTTCCCTTTTTAGACATGGTGTATGGGCTAGGACCTATTCCATTCAAGATTGTAATAGATGGCTATATTGAGACAAGTCTAGACTTCCGCTTTCTTTTATGAAAAACTTTATAAGACTTGGATTGCGTTTTACTCTTATTGTTCTATTACTTTATATTATGGTATGCTAAGCGGTTTGTATGGAGTCCTTCGGGTTTCTATACGCCTTGTTACATCTAGGGGGTACCCCTGAGTCGTGATAAACTTGGTATCAGAGCACAAGGTTTAGAATGATTCTAGGATAATGTCTCATAAGCCACGTCTAGTAGAGTCTACTTCATAAGTGTGAAGCGCACCACATTTATGAATTACAGGCTACACGATGTTTAGGAAATTTCACTTCTTCATTACTCTTAAATCGTGCCTTAGAGTTTAACTCTAAAAAGACCTCTCCTAATCCTTGCTTACGTTCTTCAGGATATGAATACTTGAAGGGCTAATGCAAGAAGGATGGAGGGTGTTAATGAGAATGAAAGAGCTTCTACTCTAGCTCCCCAAGAATTTATGAATATATGCATGTCCTTTTGATGTGTTTGATGTGACTGATGTAAATGAAGTTGTGGATGCATTGACTTTGAAAAAACGATGAAGCTTTTGAATTATTACAAAGAACACATGTTTATGAAAGTACGTTTATGACTCAAGTAAGTTTATAAATGAAGATATCTATATTTTATATGAAGCTTGACCACATGACATGAATGACATCTAGATTTGCCCTCAATGCTTTTCGGGGTATTTTCCCCAAATTGGGTCTTGATTAGTATGGTATTTGGATATGCCATCAATGATCATAAATCATGCTTTCAAAACTATTTTCATTAGTAGTAGGGCATCTATAGCACGGAGTGAATGACTATGGGCCTTAAAAGCTATTATGAAAAGATCATGTATGGTGAATGGTTTTCTCATGCATGGTCTAAGGATCTATCCTATGATAAGACAAGCGACGACTACCCATGACCTTTAACGATAAGGCAAGCGGCGAATACCCATGTCTCATGAATGTTAAGAAAGGTTAAGACTAATCAATATTCAGTGGGATTTGTTCTTAGCACCAAGTGGGCTAGTGACGATTACCCATGTCCCATAAAATATGTGCCACCATAGGTTGTCTAGATAGACATTAACTAGTAGATATACGTAAGCTAGAAGTTCATTGTCTTACCTTGGCAAGTAGGACATCCCTTTTCGGTGTGGGGTAGACACCAGATTCCATGTTATAGCTCACATGGTCTCAATGTCAGTTATAGGTAAATCTCCCACAATAATGAAGTAAGGTTACTTCAATAAGTATCTCACACGTGTTCAAAAATGATTTTATTTGCATTGATCATGATTTATGATTTATGTTTTCTAACCCTCTTATCTTATGTTTTGACTTGGTCTTTGCATTAAATGAAAATGTCCCTTTAGCATGATTTTGTCACGCCCCAAACTCAAGAGGCGCAACTGGCTCCTAATGCCAGAACTCAGGCCCGAGCCGACCCTGCTGAACCATTTGCTACTAGCTCATGGCAGCCACTCGCAATCAAGTAAAAAACAAGTATATCTCGGCTTAAAATTAAGCCCTCGGTCGGCAAGGCCCCTGTCAACAGATCTATAAAAGAAACAACTACTCCCAAGGGTTCATATAAAGAAATAACCAACTAGCACAAAAGTCATGATTGGGCCGTCGAGGCCACCATGATCTCTACACCGAAACTGAAAGAAGGTATATAGTTAGACAATACATCAAGCAACTAACAAGCTTCAGTAAACTAACAAACTAGGCTAGCATGGCCATAACGTAGCTATACACCCCACACACTATAGTCTGCAAGCCTCTAAGAGTAGTAAAGATTGGCGGGACAGGGCCCAGCCTACCCATAAAAATATATACAACAAAAGCTAACAAACCTCCCAACTCTGGCAGCTCCGGAGGAAAGAAGCTAGCCAATTGGATAGAAGTCAATCCTGCTACTGAAGAGGTCAATTGGGTCATCTGTCGGGACCTACAGGCATGAATGCAGTAACCCCAAGCAATGGGGCATCAGTACGAAATAATATACCGAGTATGAAAGGCAATAGACTATGAGCATGTATCCTAATATACTGGAGTAATCCAATAAATAAATCAAGGATAAGATAAGTGTAGTGACCTGCTCCTAAATCTAAACTTATCAAAATAAATAAATAAAATAGCCTTACCAAGCCCCCATAAGCTCGGCAGGTACAAATAGCACACAAGACCACCTACCTAGGCCGCCATAAGCCCAGATGGTGCCAATTAATCTATATACGCCTATCAGTAGTCCCCTAGCAACGGAGGCAGTCACATAGCCCTCTTAGGCATTAATATAGCCCCATAGGAGGCACATAGCTCTCTTAGGCATCAACATAGCTTATAGACAACTCATAGCCCTCTTAGGCAACAACATGGCCCTGTAGGCAGCACATAGCATTCTTAGGCGTCAATATAACCCTGTAGGCAACTCATAGCCCTTATAGGTATCAATATAGCCTCGTAGGCAACTCATAGCCCTTCTAGGCATCAATATAGCCTCGTAGGCAGAAAATAACCCTTCTAGGCGTAGATCACATTCCTGCAGCTAACCACAATATCCCCAAGGGCAACAATAACAATGTAATAGGCTAGAAGCAAGCAATTTAGCTATAAGCAACCTATACGAATAACCTCTAAGTTGTGTCCAACATAGGGACGCTACTAAGTGAATAAGAATCCCGACAAGGGAGGATTATATCCACTCGAGTAGCCAACAATCAACAATAATGGCTACAAGTATAACAACCCAATTACATTTCTCCTAAGCTTTAAGGAAACATGTCGTAAGAAGGGAATAGCCTTAACATACCTTTTTCACTGAATTCACGTGGCCTAACGACTTTTACTCACAACCCCCTCGATACTACAACAAGGCATGACCACAATCAACACACAAGAATAGAATATACCATGATAATCTGATAAAAGATATGTATTTCCGTCGCAAATTGCTATTTGCGACTTATCAAAGCTAGAGTTGATGAAAGAAGGGTCTTACCTTGATCTTAAGTTCGTAATACACCTCAAAACCTTAAAATATGTCCAAACCCTTGCTGTCCCAACACCAAAGTATGATATGCTACGAAATCGATAAAACAAATTATACTGTATTGACGAGCTCAACGCGTAGAACAACTTTTGTCAAAGACTTAAGTCGAGAAAATCTATAATTTAGTTGATCCTAGAAGTGGGTTTTCTTAGTTTTCTGGTTCTTCATAAAAAAAAATGAAGAAAACTCGAAGAAGAAGATATATAAAAAGTTTCACCGACCTAGGGGACCCACCTCACGTGCCTGCTTGCGCAATCTCGCAAAAATGCGGATATCTCTCTATTCTGAAGTGGTATGAACAAATGGTTTGATGCGTTGGAAACTAGACTCGTAGACCTTAGATTTGATGGGTCGTGGGACGCATAAATATTTATAGATTAGGAGAAAACCTCCGAGACATTTGAACCAAATTTCAGAGAAATCTTTAAAAAGGAACTTACGATAATTTTCGCCAACTTTTATTTTGCGACTTACCTAACTTCAAAACTTGAGATACAACCCTTGAACACTTAAAATATGATATACCACATCATTCTTAATCTACTACTCACCCTCTTTGTCTTTGAACGAAGGTACGAGACGTTTCAAAAAATCGGGGTGTTACATCCTTCCTCCTTTAGAAACATTCTTCCTCGAATGAAAAATCAAAGTCACACGGTTAAGTCCTTAGGAGTTGCCAAAATTTAGGCTGAGTATCATTTGTAAATGTAACTATCCAGGAATCTGAAACGCAGAAATTCTAACCTAGGCGTCTCACAGGACGACATAAATAGCTTAGCACTATAGCTCCGCAATAAGAGTGCGAGCAAAAATACAATGACAACAACTATAATAATAAGCAACAATATAAAAAATAAACATGTGAGGAAATTTGGACCTCATGCCATCCTCAGCTTCCCAGGTCACCTCTTCTCTATTCTTATTTCTCTACAATACTTTAATTGAATCCACCTTTTTGGTCCTCAATTTACGGACTTATCGATCTAATATGGCAACTGGAGTTTCCTTGTAGGACAACTCCTCTGTGATCTGAACATCCTCAACTGGGACAACCCGAGAGGGTCTCCTACGCACTTCCGTAGCATCGATACATGGAAAATTGGATGAACAAATTCTAGCCCCGAAGGCAATCTAACTCATAAGCCACTCGCCCTACCCTCCGAAGGATCCGGTATGGCCGAATGAACCTTGGACTAAGCTTGCCTTTCTTGCCAAATCTCATAACACCCTTTATAGGCTAGACTTTTAAGAATACCCAGTCATCGACATAAAACTCTAAGTCCCTTTGTCGCACATCTGAGTATGACTTCTGTTGGCTTTGAGCTGTTAGCAACCTCTCCCAAATGAGCTTAACCTGCTCCACTGTCTGTTGTACTAAGTCGGGTTCAATCAACCTTGACTTACCAACCTTGAACCATCCAATGGGGGATCTACATTTTCGCCCATACAAAGCCTCATAAGGTGCCATCTCGATACTTGAATGATAACTATTATTGTATGCGAACTCAATAAGAGGCAAGTGGTCATACCAACCGCAACACCCCGTATCCGAAAACATACCCCAATGCAGATTTCCAGAAGTTGCAGGGGCAATCCACGGTTGCCACCCACGGACCGTAGGGTAACCACGGCCCGTGCTGGTGGTCTGTGGTTCGCATCTGTAACCCTCCCCAGACAAAGCCTAGAAAATTTGTCTTAGTGTCGACCTATGGCCGGACCCACGAATCGTAAGTTAGGTCACGGACCGTGGTCTGTGTCCATGGATCAACACCCCCAATTCAGACCCCGGTCGCAACTGAAGTTTGACCAACACAGACCGTCAGTCGATCGACGGTCCGTCGGTGACCCCAACAACAGTTAAGTCATGGGTCTTTTGGTCTTTTCCTTATGCGTTGGACCCTTAAACTACGTCGTTAAAGCCCTAAACTATGTGGTTTTGGTCAGTTTTAGCCTAGAAACATAACTAGAACTTACCTAAGTCAGATAATTCTTTAAAACTTAGAAAAAAATTAGAGCGTAAGAGGAGAAAGAGGTCAAGAACCCTAGTTCAAGAATGCATCAAGGTTCCATCAGTTCCAGCCCCGGAATCGAAAGATTTCTCCGTGGAATTCGTCACCAGGTATATGGGATTTCACTAGTGGGTTCCATTCACCCATTAGGTCCCTAGAATTCAGTCAGATTCTTGATTCCTGTCATATTATCTAGACCTAGGGTTTCTAGAATTTCAGTAGATTATTATGAATTAGTTACTTTAATGTTCCTAATCAGATTATCATGTCGTAGTATCGTTTTTGCCCAGATTCATGCATAAATTCAGAACCCTAGCTATGTAGTTCTTTTAGTTCATGAATTACATATGCTAGGTCAGTTATTTCAGATATATATTCCTCAAATTTGAATGTTTCATTATCAACATATTAATGTTGCATTTTCAGTTAGCATGTCAGTTTTGAGCTATCCAGTATTACGAAAATTCAGTCATAAATTGTTAATTACATAATAAATTTGGAGTAGCTTAATATCGAGTGGACTAGGGTCAGTCACCCTCAAGTCCCAGAACTACGTGCCCTATAGGTTGTAAGTCCCCTCTGTGGGCATCATTTTAGTGATCATGCTAGCATGCCTCTATACCTCCGGCAGGGTATATCAGGTCCTCTTGATGGGGCGTATACATCGGACTCCACATTTAGCTCATGTGGTTTTATGTCAGTTATTAGTAGCTCTCTTACAGTTCAGTCAGATTCTATTGAATTGACCATGTTATTAGTACAATTCAATATTCAGTCTCAGCATGTTATAAACTTGGTCATTGCATTCAGTTTAGTCATGTTCAATATTTCCAGTATCTTTATCATGTTCAGATTATATCATTGTTTTATTGCTTGTTCAGTTATGATTATAGTTCAGCTTTACTCTATACTGCATGCTCAGTACCTTTCAAGTATTGACACATACTCTACGCTACATCTTCTCGTGATGTAGGTTCAGGTCTTCACTAGTCAGATCACGCATAGATCGGTTCCCGATCTTCAGTTCAGCAGCATCAGTGATGAGTCCTCATTCTTCGAGGACTAGTGACATGGTTATCTTTCTTGCTTTTAGCTTTAGTTTCAGTTTTGCTAGATCTAGATGGGGTATTCCCCAGCATTTCTAGTCAGTAGAGGCTTTATTTCAAACATAATTAGTTCCAACTTTAGTTTTAGAGTTTGACTTTTTATTTGTATTCAAACTCTCAGTTTCTTATATTCAGATTTAATATATGGGTATCCCCCATCATTTCAGATTTTTCTTATGATTTAGCTTCCGCACAGTGTTTATTGATTCAGTTTACTTTAGTATGCTTATGATATGCCAACAAGGTTAGCTTGGGGTTACTCGTGATCCTTGGTCCCGTGTCCGCGTCCTGGGGGTAGCTTCGAGGCGTGACAAACTTGGTATCAGAGCATTAGATTTAAGAGTCCTACGATGTCTGAAAAGCTGCAATAAGTAGAGTCCTTTTCATGGGTGTGAAATGTACCACATCTAATGAGAGGAAGGTTATGAAGTGTTTTAGGAAAGCTTCACTTTCTTGATATTCTTATCATGCGTTGGTATGATCTCCTTTCTAATCCATCGTTATGTGCTTAAGATCATGGCTCCTCGTAAAGCTTACGCATGGAATGCTAATGCACGCAATGCTAGCACAATTCCTCTAGTCCCAGACCATGAGGTTTCGAACGTAGAGTTTCAGAATGCCATTCAACTTTTGGCTCAGAGTATGACCAACAAGAACAATCAGCAGGTTCCAGTTCGAGATTTTATAAGGATGAATCCGCCTGAGTTTTTAGTGTTGCAAGTTTATGAGGACCCACATAATTTAATTGATGAAATTAAGAAATTCTTTGGAGTGATGCAAGTGACTGGTAGTGATAGGGTGGAATTGGCATCCTACCAGCTTAAGGATGTGGCTCACATATGGTTCATTCAATGGAAAGACAACAGGGACTACTTCCTCTTTTGTAACTCCTTATATAGCAGTCAACTTCAATGTTAGTCCAGAAAATCTCTCAGAACCCTTCTCAGTCTCTACTCCAGTCGGTGACCAGTTATAGCTAGACGGGTATACAAAAATTGCCCTGTCACAGTCTCCCAGAAAGTCACCTCAACAGATCTTGTAAAGTTAGAAATGGTAGACTTCGATGTCATTCTAGGCATGGATTGGTTACATTCTTGTTATGCCTCAGTCGATTGTAGAACTAGGATTGTTCATTTTCAGTTTCCAGACGAACTAATCTAAGAATGGAAGGGTAGTAGCTTAGCGCCTATGGGTCGATTCATTTCTTACCTTAAGGCCAAAAAGATGATCTTTTAAGGGTTAACTCTATCATCTACTTTGGGTTAAGGATTCTAGCTCCGAAATCCCAACTTTTGAGTCAGTTCCAGTAGTCAATGAGTTCTCAGAAGTATTTCCAGAAGATCTTCCTGGAGTTCCTCCCGAAATGGAAATTTATTTTGGAATTGATCTCCTTCCAGATACCCATCATATTTCTATTCCTCCTTACATAATGGCTCCAGCTGAGCTTAAGGAATTGAAAGAGCAGTTGAAAAACCTTTTAGATAAGGGCTTCTTCAAACCTAGTATTTCCCCATGGGGTGCACCAGTGTTGTTCGTGAAAAAGAAAGATGGTTCTCTCAGAATATGCATCGATTATAGACAGTTGAAAAAAGTCACAATCAAGAATAAGTATCCCATCCCCAAGATTGATGAATTGTTTGACCAACTTCAGGTTTCTAGTCATTTCTCAAAGATAGACCTCAGATCCGATTATCATCAGCTCAGAGTTAGAGATAATGACATTTCAAAGACAGCCTTCAAGACTTGGTATAGTCATTATGAATTTGTAGTTATGCCATTTGGATTAACCAATACTCTTGCAACTTTCATGGATTTGATGAACAGAGTGTTCAAGTAGTATTTGGACTTGTTCGTTATCGTCTTTATTGATGATATCCTTATTTACTTTAGGAATGAGGAAGAACATACGAATCATTTGAGGGTTGTCCTGTAAACTCTCAAAGATCGCCAGTTATTCGCTAAGCTTAGCAAATGCGAGTTTTGGTTGCAGTCTGTTGCTTTCCTTGGGCATATTGTGTCTAGCAAAGGGATCCGAGTGGATTCTCAGAAAATAGATCAGTGAAACAATGGCCCAGACCTACCTCTTCTACAGATATCTGAAGTTTCTTAGGTCTAGCGGGTTATTACAAAAGGTTCATGGAAGGATTTTCATCTATAGCCTCTCCGTTGACTAAGTTGACTCAAAAAAAGATCAAGTTTCAGTGGTCAAATGATTGTGAGAAGAGCTTCGCATAACTGAAAACTAGGTTGACTACAACTCTTGTTTTGACTCTACTAGAGGGTTCAGATGGTTATGTGATCTATTGTGATTCATCCAGAGTTGGCCTAGGTTGTGTGTTGATGCAGCGAGGTAAGGTTATAACTTTTGCTTCTAGACAACTTAAGGTGCATGACCTCGAGCTTCCAGCAATGGTGTTTGCACTTAAGATTTGGAGACATTACTTGTATGGTGTTCACATATATGTGTTCATAGACCATAAGAGCCTTCAACATGTGTTTACCCAGAAAGAGTTGAATATTTGCCAGAGGAGATGGCTTGAATTCCTCAAGGATTATGATATGAGTGTGCATTACCATCCTGGTAAGGCAAATGTAGTAGCAAATGCTCTTAGTAGACTATCTATGGGTAGTGTAGCACATGTTGAGGAAGAAAGAAAGGAACTAGCAAAGGATGTTCACAGACTTGCTCGCATAGTAGTTCGTCTTATGAGAATATCAGATAGTGGTGTAACTGTCCAGAATGGGTCAGAATCTTCATTGGTAGCGGAGGTTAAGGAAAAACAAGACAATGATCCAATATTGCTTCAACTAAAAGGTGCAGTCCATCAGCAGAGAGTTAAGGTTTTCTCCCAAGGGGGAGATGGTGTGCTTCGCTATCAGGGTCGATTAAGTGTGCCTAAGGTGGGTGAGTTGAGACAGTAGATTTTTGCAGAAGCCCATAACTCCGGATACTCTATTCATCCAGTCTCCACTAAGATGTACCGTGATCTGCGGGAAGTCTTTTGGTGGAATGGTATGAAAATGGATATAATGGATTTTTTGGCTAAGTGCCCTAATTGTGAGCAAGTGAAAGTAGAACATCAGAAAGTAGGAGGTATGACTCAAGAGATCAACATTCTTACTTGGAAGTGGGAAGTGATCAACATGGACTTCATTACATGTTTACCTCGTACTCGCAGACAACATGACTCCATTTGGGTGATAGTTGATAAAGTCACTAAGTATGCACGCCTTTTGGCTGTTAAGACTACATACTCGATGGAGGACTACGCCAAGCTTTATATTAATGCGATAGTCAGGTTGCGTGGGGTTCCTTTGTCTATCATCTCAGATAGAAGTCCTCAGTTTACCTCTCATTTCTGGAAGTCAATTCAGAATGGTCTTGGATCTCATGTTAATCTTAGCACAACATTTCACCCATAGACGGATGGTCAGGCAGAGCGTACCATTCAAACCTTAGAGAGCATGTTGAGAGCTTGTGTGATCGACTTCAAGTGTAGTTGGGATGATCATCTCCCTCTTATAGAATTCACCTATAATAATAGTTACCATTCCAGCATTCAGATGGCCCCTTATGAGGCATTGTATGGGTGTAGATGTATATCTCCAGTTGGTTGGTTTGAAGTAGATGAAGCAGCCTTAATATGGTCAGATTTAGTTCATGATGCTATGGAGAAAGTGCAACTCATTAGAGATAGACTTAAGACAACCCATAGTTGCCAAAAATCCTATGTAGATGTAAGGAGAAGGGAATTAGAGTTCCAAGTTGATGATTGGGTTTTCTTGAATATGTCTCCCATGAAAAGGGTAATGCGATTTTTCAAGAAAGGGAAGCTAAGTCCTAGCTATGTAGGCCTTTACAAGATCTTGAAAAGGGTTGGTAAAGTGGCTTATGAGTTAGAGTTGCCAACAGAACTAGCAGCAGTGCATCCAGTTTTTTCACATTTCGTTGTTGAAAAAATGTGTGGGTGATCCAACATCTATTGTACCTTTAGAAAGTGTGGCTGTGAAAGATAGTCTCACTTATGAAGAGGTACCAGTTGAAATCCTTGATCGTCAGGTTCGAAGGTTGAGAAACAAAGAAGTTGCTTCAGTCAAGGTTTTGTGGAGGAGCCAGTCCGTAGAGGGAGCTACTTGGGAAGCAAAAGTAGTCATGAAGGCCAAGTATCCTCACCTCTTTCCCTCCGATTCCACTCCAGCTTGAGGTAATAGTTCCTCTTCAGATTTTCGGTCGTTCATATGTAGTTTTAGTCTTAGCATCATGTTCTTTCAGGTTGTATTTGTATTTTCAGCGTATTTGCATGTTCTTGGAACTTAGTTAAGTCAGAAATCAGTTTCACATCTTCTCGTGATGTAGGTTCAGGTCCTCAGCAGTCAGATCAAGCATAGATCGGTTCCCGATCTTCATTTCAGAAGCATCAGTTGTGAGTCCTCATTCTTCAGGGACTAGTGACATGATTATCTTTCTTGCTTTTATCTTTAGTTTCAGTTTTGCGAGATCTAATTGGGGCATGTCCCATCATTTCTAGTCAGTAGAGGCTTTATTTCAGACATAGTTAGTTCCAGCTTTAGTGTTAGAGTTTGACTTTTCATTTGTATTCAAACTCTCAGTTTCTTATATTCAAATTACCATATGGGTATCCCTTATCATTTCAGATTTTTCTTATGATTTAGCTTCCGCACAACGTTTATTGATTCAATTTATTTTAGTGTGCTTATGATATGCCAGCAGGGTTAGCTTGGGGTCACTCGTGATCCTAGGTCCCGTGTCCATGTCTTGTGGGTACCTTCGGGACGTGACACCAACTTCCCTTAAAGTCTAGCGTGCATGCCCGTAACATATCCTTGAGTGTCAAAATTGTGCGCTCAACTTGGCCATCTGTCTGAGGGTGAAAGGTTGTACTAAGATTAACCTGTGTCCCCAGTCCTTTCTGGAAAGACTTCCAGAAGTTAGCGGTAAATTATGCTCCTCTATCAGAGATAATATATAATGGGACACCGTGTAGCCTAACAATCTCTCTAATATAGAGCCCAACATAGTCTTCAGCTGTAAAAGTAGCCCTAAATGGTAAGAAGTGGGATGATTTTGTTAGTGTGTCAACAATGACCTAAATAGAGTCAAATTTACGACGTGATCGAGGAACCCTGTAATAAAATCCATATTAATTGCTTCCCACTTCCACAAAAAAATGTCTATCTCCTAGACTAGCCCAGCGGGCTTTTGGTGCTCAACCTTCACCTGATGGCAGTTAGGACACTGTACCAAAAACTCAGTAATGTCCTTCTTCATCTTGTGCCACCAATAGATCTCCTTAATATCATGGTACATTGATGAGTCCACAAATTGAACTCATTTAGGGCTTTATTTTAATAGAAATTGTGTCCTTGAATGCTTGTTTTATCTCGATACCTGATTAAAATGCTGAAGTTTCAGGTATTTGAAGTTTTAGTGGAAGCATGGACACTTAGTAGCAAAACGGAGCAAATAGGGCTGAAAAGAACCAGAAATGGAATCATGCGGATTGTCGAGTTCAACTTGCCGAGTAGCCGAAACGACATGAACCGCCCTTCGTTCCAGTACGCGAAGCCTTGAAGGAAGTAGATCAAAAGGCGAGGAAAGGAGTAGTCGGCGTGTCGCCGATCAGTTTCGCGAAGCAGTACTGTACCGCCCAATGATCCAGAATGCGAGGATGCTAAAGGCAAGACACTAAAGGCGATGAGCTGACCAAAAGGCGGATCACCGAGTTCATCGGCAATCTCGACTAATGTTGTCGAACAATCCTCTGCAGCACAATCTGTGAAATCTATAAATACTAGATAGATTTGTAGTCTTAGTGGAACATTTTAGAGTAAAAATTATTATTAGTCTATAGTATTTTTCTGTATTTTTCTCTCAAGTTTGGAGAGGGTTTTGTGGAGACTTGAAGAAAGAAGTTCATCTTCCCCAAGTTGGAAGTGGGTCTTCTTTATTCTTCTTCCGTAACTTAATTCAAGGTTTCATTTCTTATACCCAGTTGATTTCTTTATCATGTTAGGTATAATTTCTTCTTTCTTGATGTGTGGCTAAAAACCCCCATTCTTGGGGTGTGATTTAGCAAATATGGGTTGATATTCTTGTTGGGTCTTGCTTGCTGATAGGTTAGATGTATGTTAATGGTGATTTCACCTATTGGTTGTTGTTTAATCTAAAGGGTTTGTAGTTGTAAATGTAAAGCCACCCATGTGTTTTCGGCTTGCTCGAGAGGAACGTCACGAAACCAAAAACCACTAGACTAATGGCCTAAGGAGTGGGTCGACATGAGGTTCAGCCCGAGAGGGTGAGCCCTAGTCCCATATCCTAACACTCAGCTCGAGAGAGTGAGTGGGGTAAGGCGTAGGCTGGTCTTCATGCGGCAAATGGGTGTC
>JAJOOR010023764.1:0-30131 GCA_036250505.1 Solanum acaule
CCCCCCCCCCCCCCTAAAAAAAATAATTTAAAGTTTGTTTTCAAAAAATATTTCCAATTTTCATTTTTTATTTCTTCACCCCACCACCCCCACCCTAGACGACACCCTCCCCCCCAAAAAAAATAAATTAAAGTTTGTTTCTTAAAAATACTTTCAATTTTTTTTAAAAATCAAGTTTATTTTTAAAAAAATATTTTCAATCTCAATTCAAAATTTATTTTCTACTCTCTAGTAAAAATAAAAGATATTTTTCATTCATAAATCAAACACTAAAAAATCTTTTTCGGAAAATATTTTCTACTCACCAACCAAACATGAGAAAATAAGTAAAAAATCTACTTGTTTTCCAGGAAAACATTTTCCTTCATACCAAACACACCCTTTATGGAGTTCTTTCTTTGGAGCTAACAAAGAAGACAACAATGGTGAATTTTGTTAGTCACGTAGGCTCAATAGTTACATTTAACTTTTCTTTTATAAAAAATTTAGGTTTAGGTTAAAAGACCAAAATGAACGTCTTTTGGTATACATTAAGGACCATTTCAAACAAATGAAATATACAAAGGATCGAAATAAACACCTTTGTTATACAATAAAGATCATCTCAATCAACTAAAATATATTAAGGATCAAAATAGAGCATTATCCATACATTAAGGACCATTTGGTCATTTTCTCTCCTCTTAAATATAACTATTATCATAACAAAATATAATTGTCACTACCCAGACCGTCGTGAGTGGCACCCACACTAACCCTTCGGTGGGAGAACCAATTACTACAACCCAACTAAGCAATTTAATCAAGAACTAAACATTTAAAGCTACGGAAGCAGGTTTAAATTACTAAATAATTAATACGGAGTTCCCATAAACTCCGGAAGTCTCAACAACAACCAATGAACTAAAACTAATGCGGAAAACAATGCCTAGAACCTGAAAGTCAATGTACCAAAATATCTAAAGTTCAACAAGTCTAAGGAAAATGGGTACAATCCAAACTAAACATAGGAATATCTAATTTACTAGTCTAAGTCCGAAGAAAATAGACTAAAAAAAAAAAGAGAACTCATGGCAGCTGTTTTATTTAGAAAAGAGAAAACGACGGGTTTTTATGAGTCGCCACTTAAAACAAAATTTTTCAAGAAAGGTTAAAACAGAAATCAATTGAAAATATTAAGAGGGTTTGGGGTTCATATTAACGTTTTAGGAAGGGTTTAAAGGCACCTAAAATGCCCGCTAACTTGCGGTTATCCGACAATTAAAATATTTGGCTAATTGTTTTTAAAAGAAAAGTATGCTTAATTAGATTAAGAAAATAAACAAAACTAAGACTTAAATCTTTTTTAGGAGAGTGGGAAATATTGGAGAAATATTACATAAGAAAAATATTTCAAAGCAATTGAAGTAATAAGATATGTATAATTTATTTAATCCTTTGACAAATACAAGTAATTATTTCAAAATAGTGGTCTTTTGGGGAATTGGTTTAGAGAACAACCTTAAAAGTAAACAAACAATAACAATTAAAATAAATAGGAGACGAATAAGAGAAATTGGACCCAAGCCTAGTTCTATCCGCCTGGGCCAGCGCTTGGGCCTAATTTTTGGTTTAGGGACCAAAGACCCAATATTTAATACATGTCCTATACTAATCTTTGAAATTTGCTTTTCTTTGGGCCTTTGGCCCAATTCTTGCCCTTGTCCTAAACTTACAAAAGAGTAATAATTAAAATACAAGGGGACTTAGGCCCAATAATAATAAAATACAAAGCTGAAATTTTAGGGCTTTTTGGGCCCATTTCTCTGCATTTATACAACGTATACAGTGAGTATATATCATTGTATATTGTTGTATATCTTGCGTATATTGTTGTATACAATGTGTATACAACCCTTCTTGGATTCTTAAGGCTCTCTCGAAAATGCCGGAGAACAAGTGGAGTCCAAATGACTCATTCCGAGGGAGTTCATGCACAAACAAAATAAAATATACGAATTAATAGCTCATCAAGGAATTTCAGGTATAATTTAGAAGAGTCAATGATACCAAAGCAAACAAGCATAGCCTTGACAAGAAACTCAACCTATACTCATGATAATAATGCGAAGGACCTAACTCTGAATAATAAGATGCAACATTTTGTATCCGACATATTTGATGTAACAAGCATAAAAGAAAGAAAAACCAGATTCTACTAGGGAGACCCAATTAATGGTTGATAATTAATAAGAGGCGATATGTGAGAGTACTACTGCATTAACTATTAACAACATAGAAAAAGAAACAAAAAGCATATTAAACTCTACATGATAAATGATCATAATGCATCTTAATGAGGCAGTAGCATATGATAAGAAAAAATAATCATTTTATAGAGATCAGGATGTACATTAGTAGCAACAAGCAACCAAAAATAAAGATATGCTTATGAATATAACATTCAAATAAAGGCAAATGTCAAACTTAAAAAGAAGATGCTCTCATTCACCAACCATAATCACCTTTCTACCATTTAAGAATTTACACACAAGGGCATAAAATGAGTTAAGCAACCTTATCAATAAAGCTATATGAAACCGTATATAAAATAAAGAGACTTAGATCATGAGGCAAGGCAAAACGGAGAACCAAAATGTAGACATGAAAATGAGACCGAAGACAACTCAAGCCGTGAAACAAATCCACTTTTGGACAAAAATTGTTATACAAATTTAACATAGGCTGAATAGCTAACAAAATCTGAAGTAGAATCTAAAGACAATTAAACACAACGAACCATATCCTATTATTTTCAACAGGGAACGCCAATCTTCAAGTATGCTAAAACTACCCATAAAAAATATTCAACAAAAGAAAACAATAAGAAACAAAAAGACCCAAATAGAGAAATGTAAACACAAACCAACAATGAGAGTTTAAATACTCATAAAGGCGTTACTGGAATCGACGAGCTTGAAGGGCATTTCCACCACACTATGTGAAACTTCAAAGATTCCTATGGACCCCGACAAGCCATGAATAAAAAAAAACCTATTTTACGCGTAGTCACTATACTAGAATCAATATGGAATGTAAGCTATATTTTTTTTGTTTTTTCCTCTATATTCTTTAACATATTTTTGACCACTTTTTTCCAACCCCCAACAAAGAGTGAAAATGAGGAATTTATAGAAGAGGATCCAGGCTAAAATTAGGGGGGAAACGGATAGAAATTGGGGCCAATTTGAATTCAAAATTCGAAATTTGAATTCTTTCTTAGAAGACAAGGCTCCAACAGCTGGAATTCGTACCCACTCTCAACAGAAAAATGATTTGGGAAGTCCGATCTTGGAGGAAGGATGAAGAGGCAACATGATGCCTCCGCCTGTCTCGATCGAGAATCTTCTCGTACGGAGAGGACACACGCGAGTATGGGCTCGGGTCACTGGTTCAATTTTCTGGGTTTGTTCTCGTTGAGGAAGAAGAGGCTGGTATGGGTCAGTTTTGGCGTTGTATTTGTTGTATATATTGTATGGGTCTTTGGTAATCTGTTTGTATTGCTGGTGGGCTTTTTAAAATTGAAAGTGGGCTAGGGGAATATTTTGTTGAGTTGGAAATTGGGAAGATGGGCTGATTGGTCTGGAAATTTGAAATAAAAGGCCCAAAAAACTGATTTTACAAATGAGTTTAAAGGGAGGCAAAAAGGGGAATTAAAATTACAATAAAGGGTTAGACTTGAATTGAGTATTTGGCCTAATTGATTGCAATTATAGTCATTGAATTAAGGACTTAGGTAAATTGAGTTAATTAGTAAATTCGACTAATAATTAAATAGGACGAATTAATATAATTAATTAATGAGCTTATTTATCTTAACGAAATAAAATAATTAACATAAATATAAACTAATTAATTCAAAAATATTAACTATTAATTAACTAAACTAATTTAATAAAATATTTACTTAAAAATAAATTCTTTTGAGACGATTTTTTAACGTTTATAAAATGTACTAATTATATATATAATTATATAGAAAATATTTTATAAAATGACTAGAATTACTCGAAAATAACTAGAGAAAATATTTGATTTTTTTAATAAAACTAATTATTTTACATCGTTTAAAATTGAAGAAGCTCAAGGATTAATCTATATTGTGGAGGTCCAAAATTGGGTGTCAACAACTGTCCCTCGTTTGACTTGGATTGATGTAAGAAATTCGAGGCAAATGAAATTGACAAATCCAATTTTGACCGACCATATCTTCATCCTTTTGGAAAGGGATTTTTGTACGGACTTTGGGAATTATGGCCAAACTCCGAAAATGGGTTTCCTACATATCTTAGGCTATATGAGAATTCAGGCCACTTATAGTTCGATATGCTTGATTTAACGCTCGATTTGAAAGAATTCAAAAGCTATCCTGATACCGAATTATGAAGGGACCGAAATGCTCCAGAATAAGATTTAAGAGTGAATGTTGGAATACAGTCGATTTTTCAACATTGATCCTGCCTACATATCCTTAAACTCAATGAATCAGGCTGTTTGTAGTTTAACTCGGTCAGTTGAAAAGGAAATCTATTATGCTAAGATAACCTTTGGTTCTAGAAGAGTGACAAATAAGTCGAGTATGAAAGAGAGGCTTGGAACCTCTTAGCCATGAATGTGGGACCCTTCACACCCATAATTAAGAACTTAAACAGACATAATTTTCAATGCTCTTGGTGTATTGTCACTCAGATTAGACAGTTGCTCCCAGTGAAAATTAAAAAATTTCGGATCCGAAACCAAAATCGATAAACCTAAAGAAAAACTCACATGCCTTCTAATATGGGGTGTGGTTTGATTGTGGTGGAAGTAGCTCCTCAGCTCACGTCCTAAAAGTTTGATACTCCTCTTCGGACTATGTCCCAGTTCGCCGCTAAGAAAAAGTTTCACGTTGTGCTGTATCCTTATTGATGTCGTCTGCACATCAGCACCTGTGGTTTGATTTGAGAATTCATCCTCTTGGATGGTCTCAACAAAAACTGAAATAAACTTGCTAGTAGAAATTGTAATTGAAAAAAGTGGTAACATCTCTTACGACACTTTTTCGATTATGTTCTTGCACATTTCTGTGGATACGTCATTGTCTTGGTGTTTTGAAGTCACTTTTTCTTTGAACGATGTCATAAAGGTATGTGTAGTATATGTCGCTATCGAGCACCGTATATCTATTAGAACCCATGATTTGTTGAGGATTTGGAGATGTTATTGCTTGTTTTATGCATAGCAAACTCCGAAGATCTTTGAAACGAGCCAAAAGGCTTGATAATGATCCAACTGTAACAAGGTGGATGGCTCGATAATAATCCAACTATAACGAGGTGGATGTTCGATAATAGTCCAACTGTAACGAAGTGGATGGCTCTATGAATAGTCTAACTGTAACGATGTGGATGACTCGATGAATATCCAACTATAACGAGGTGGATGGCTCGATAATATTCCAACTGTAACGAGGTGGATGCTCGATAATATTCCAACTGTAACGAGGTGGATGCTCGATAATATTCCAACGGTAACGAGGTGGATGCTTCATTCCAACTGTACCGAGGTGGATGCTCGATAATATTCCAACTGTTACGAGGTGGATGCTCGATAATATTCCAACTGTAACGAGGTGGATGCTCGATAATATTACAACTGTAATGAGGTGGATGCTCGATAATATTTCAACAGTAATGAGGTGGATGCTCGATAATATTCTAACTGTAACGAGGTGGATGCTCGATAATATTTCAACTGTAATGAGGTGGATGCTTGATAATATTTCAACTGTAATGAGGTGGATGCTCGATAATATTCCAACTGTAACGATGCGGATGCTCGATAATATTCCAACTGTAACGAGGTGGATGCTCAATAATATTTCAACTGTAACGAGGTTGATGCTCGATAATATTCCAACTGTAATGAGGTGGATGCTTGATAATATTCCAACTGTAACGAGGCGGATGCTCGATTTCAGGGATAATCCTGACTTTACCAGTATTGTCATCTTGAAAGAATCTATCAGTGCTTATCTTTATTTTCTTCGTAATAAATAAAAAAATTCTTAAAAAAATACTTAAAGTAACATAATGTAATGGAGATTGAAAAAAAAAGATGAGAAATTGTTTGAGTTATAATGATGAGGCCACAATATGTGTAAATGGCGTCTTTTTCCATGCTTGGCATCTTTGACATTGGCATTTTTGTGACTTCATTGTTCCTGCATCCAAACAAAAATTCTTAGTTTGAAAGACTGATTTGTGTTGGTCTTGTCTCCATGCTTCTTCATGCAGTTGACTTTTACACTCGTATGCTCTCTGAAATGTAGTCTTGGTTGAATTTTTTGAGGACCTTCCTCAAAAAATTTATCCCAGTCTAGAATATAGAAGAGCTCCTGTAACTTGCTTTGTTAACCCTGAAGTCGCCCATTCTAAAATTTTGAGGTCCCTCCTCAAAATTCTGTCCCAGTTTAAAATATAGAAGAACTTTTATAACTTGCTTCGTTAACCCTGAAGTCACCCATTCTGGAATTTTGAGGTCCCTCCTCAAAATTATGTCCCAGTTTGCTCCAATAATCACAAGTATAAGTCTATTAGCAAATGACATTTTTGTGGAATTTTCGAGACAATCTCAAAATTCTGTCCCAGTTACATATATCATCATGATTTAAGACTTGATTCTCTAGCAAAAGTAATCTTGTGAAAATTTTGAGATCCTTTCAAAAACCTACGAGTTGCATTTTGATCTCCAGTCTTGACTTATTGAATAAGTGCATATTCAAATGAATTTTTGAGATCCTCTCAAAAATTATGTCCCAATTTCCATTAGAAACAGAAATGAAAATCTTATGGGAAATATGATCGAGCCGTTGTAGTGCCTACATACCCCGTTGAGGTAGGAATTAGGTCAAACATAGTTCCCCTCTCGAGGATTAACAAAAATAGGAAATTTTACTAAGGAAAGGAACAAGACCGACATAGGCCGCCTATGTATCTTATTCTTGAGAATTCAGGTCGAACGTAGTTCAAATACAAGTAAATGTGTGATAAAATGAAGGAAAGAGATTAATTGTGCATTTTCAAAAGAAAGATAACAATGACTTGATTTGCAGAATTCGGGCCGACGTTGGGCATACTTCTTTTCAACCTTTGATGAAAAATATCTTCAAATGACTCTATTCAAAAATGTCTTGTACTTACTCTTTAGCATCCAATAATTTATCATTTGGGGAGGCTTAATCAACATTGATTAAATTGTTGTTGATCATGTTTTGAATTTTGTACTTGAGAGTTGAACAATTCTCTATGTCGTGTCCAACAACTCCTAAATGATAAGCACATTTGTGGTTAGCCCTATAAAATTTTCCCAAAGGATTAGCTGGTCTTCCTTCTATCGGATGGAGCATACCCATCTCTCTCAACCTTTCATAAAATTGAGTTTGAGATTCCCTTAAGGGTGTAAATACCTTAGGAGACATCCTAAAATTCGGACGAGGAAATTATTTCTGATTGACATTGTGGTTTTGATATTTCTTTTGTGGAGCAGACCGCATGTGGGTAGCCGTGACCATAGATACCTCATCTTCTTTTCCCTTTGACATATTCATCTCACTAATTCTGGTAGCTTTGTCATTAGCTCGCAATGCAATAAGGTTTGTGATCTTTCCAGTCTTGAAACCATCTTCCAAAGCTTCTCCCACCTTGACGATCTCAACAAATTTTTGTCCCATCATGCACAACATTCTTTCATAGTATTCAGGCTTTTGAATTCGAATAAACATTTCAGTGATCTCACGTTCAGACATGGAAGGTTGAACTCTTGCAGACTCTTTTCTCCAGCAAAGAGCGTACTCTCGATAGTTTTCTGTAGACTTCTGTTTGATCTTCTCCAGAGAGTAGCGATCAGGGACAACTTCTGCGTTATGTCTAATTCTTTCAATGAAATCCTTTGTGAGTGCATTCCAACTCGTCCATTGTTTTAATTCTTGTAATGTAAACCAATCTAGAGCTTCTCCATCTAGACTTCGACCGAAGAGGCGCATCAACAATGCTTCATTTTTTCCAACTCCCACAAGCTGATCATAATAAACTTTCAGATGTGCTAGTGGATTTCCATTTCCATTAAAAGTGATGAACTTTGGAACTTTGAACCTTTCCAGAAGGTCTAAATTCGGATGAATGCATAAATTTTCGTAGTTCAACCCCACAACATCTGAAGAGTAATCAAGTTCTTTTATCACTTTCGCAATCTCTTCCTTTATGATCTGCTTAGTCATTTCCTCTTTGGACCTCCACTCCTTCTCTTTCTCTTCGTAGTGGTCAAGTTCGGAATAGGTAGTATAGTAAGGGTGCAATTTGGTGTGGACTGGAATATCAGAAGTGACTTTTGGAGGTAAATGTTAAGCGTTAGGTGGATTTTGAGTGTCTTTAGCAGGGGTATGGTATATGAAAGGGATGCTTGATGATTGTTGACATTTAAGCTATGAAAGGGAGGTAATGTTTGAGAGTTTTAAACATTTAGGCTTCGACATGTAAGGAAGGTTTTAGGGTTGGGATTCAGGCTTTGAAGAGGAGGCGGTGCTTGGTATGAAGTGTTGGTGTGATGAAGATTTGGGGTAGTTAAGTCGGGTGTGGAGGGATTTTGAGCAGGGTTGGAGGGTGGGTTATTCATGACATGTTTCGAGTTTGAATTCGGAGGAGGAAAATGGAGTGGCAGCCTTCCATTGCCTGGAGTGTTGATATCAACAGTCGAAATTGGAAAATCTTGATTTTTCTGGAGCTCAACCCTCATTTCAGCAATCTTTTGTATCAACTGTGCAATTAACTCATTTTGTTCAGCGGTGAGGGGTTGAACTATAGCAACCTTGGTCAGACCAATATCTTTATTGTTGTCAACCATTGTCGTTTTTCCTTTCAATAGATCTCAGCTAGGGAGGAAATCTGTTGGAGCTTCGGATCGCGTAAAGTACGATTGTTCAACCAGCTTACCAACACAAATCAGTTCTAAGTACCTGCAAAAGAATACTAACTAAAAAGGTAAACGTGTTAGTGTTTATAAGTGATAAATAATACAAGATATCACACAGAGGTGCAAACACACAAGAGTTGCTACATTCGAAGATAAACTAGCCCACATGATATAGGAAAATGACTAAATAGACATGAATTTGTCTATTTGATTTTGAGCTTAATGAATAGAAATATCGACTTGAGTCGAAACAAAGTCGATTGTATCTTTCATTGTCGTACGTTTGATTTTTGTCTAAGATGTAGCTCTAATTTCTTTGAAAGGGTTGGGAAAGATAGAATTTCTCATAAATGAGGACCGAGCCTTGAATGACTGCCTACGTATCTCAAGAAAGAGAATTCAGGTCCTACGTAGTTCAACCAGTTTGAATCTCTTTTTGATTTGAGATAATAGATTCACCTTTTTCCCAAGATGAGAGAGTAAGATTTAGGATTTGAAAGTGAAGTTCGAATTTTGTTGGGAAACTAAAGACTCAAGGAGTATTTGGGCGCACATTCGATAGTGACTTGATATTTGTGCTTAAGGGGTTCTAGAGAAATTTCCAAAAGGATTAGGCTAGAACATCTCCAAATAAAGCAACATATTCACACAAACAGTTACAACACCTAAACAAATATTGTGCGTTCTAAACAAATATGTGACCTTTTTGTGTCAATGGTAGGCCTAGCGATTTGAAGGATGTATAACGTCATTTGAAACATTTTGTTGCCCCAAAACCCAAATTTATACAAGTTCTACGAATAAACTGAATGGGGATACATAATAGGGAATACGGGGATACAAATAATCAGTCCCACGCAGGGGTACAATCCTAAACTACGCTTCCATAGAAGGACCATCGTTCTTGAACTTCTTGTCATCTCCGGGTGCCAACGCCTTTGGATGAACTAGTAGCTTGTAAAGCTCTTTCTTCAACTAGAATAAGCTATAATCTACTCCAGCCCCAAGGAACAATGATTTTTCAAACAACGTATACAACCTTCAAATTTAAACACATAAGTATAAACGTCCAATTAGATCATGGGCCGTTTTGGACTCAAGATGGTCTCTTGTCATGACCCAGACCGTCATGAGTGGAACCCACACTAACCCTTCGATGGGAGAACCATTGCTACAGCCTAACTAAATAATTTAAAGCTATGGAAGCAGGTTTAAATAATTAAATACTGAAGTTCCCATAAACTTCCAAAAGAGCTAACAACGAATTTGCGGAATTTAAATGTCTAGAACCTGAAAGTCAACGTACCAAAACTTTAACAATGAACCATAGTCTAAAGAAATGGGTACAACCCAAACTAAACAAGAGAAATGTAAAGAACTAGTCTAAGTCCAAAAAGATGGACTAAACAAAAAGGAGAACTCAAGGCATCCCGGAAGAACTGGCTCACCCTTGAATTCGATCGACGATCACTGATCTTTTAGACGAGGTCTGTCAATAGCCACCTGAAGATGCCTTATACTCAACAAAAGAAAGAGCAAGTGCAGTATTAGTACACAACCACAGTGTACTGGTAGGATCACGCGGCTATCCCACTAAGTGCAACATAAGCAAGTAAATACAACATTATAAACATGAAAATACCGAACATGTAAAATATCGATGATCACATTCTCAACAATATACATTTACAACAAGTCATTGGTCATCTCATGGAACCCAAACTCAAACAGTTAGTGTATCGTTACGTGGTACCCGATCCAATGTTTATGCCGAAACGTGGCAACCGATCCCATAATTATGTCGAAACATAGCAACCGATCCAAGTTAGTATGTTAGAACGCAACACCCAATCCATTCAACAAGCCACAACCACAATCACAAGTATATTCTCAATAATCATACAATCAAGAAGTGATTCAAGGCATGTAGTAATTTGTTCATACTCATTTAAAATTAGTGTGATCAATAATGCAACATCCACATACATACATGCATCATAATGAAGCAAGAACAAACATATATCACACAACATGAAATCACAACCATCACCTACCTTGAAACAAGCTTGAATCCCCTAAGAAACTTGATTCTTCCCTTTTCGGATTCGTTCCGTTTATTCTTGGTCTACAAGCAATTAATATAATACGGGAATCAATAAACAATAACTAATTACCTAAATTACCAACAATCCCATCAACCCTAGATCAAACCCATTATCCAAATATCCAAATTAGGGTTGTTTCCACCATAAATTACATATCAAAACCCTTCCCCATCGATAATTGCGTACCCATTAGATTACGTTCTACGGATTGAAAAATGGATTTGGGGAGTTAAAACCTTACCTTTAGCCTCAAGAATGGTGGAAAACTGTCAAGAAGTCTCCTGGGTTCGTTCCTTAGCTCTCAAGTTCAAAAATTGCAGAATAAAACATTTTTGGAGTTTATTTTCGACTTTAAGTCCCGTCTGTCCCGCTATGGCGGCACTCACCTGCTACAGAGGCCCCGCCCTGACAACAGAAATCCCACCTCAGCGGCTGGCATAGAACCAGTGAACAAAATTAATAATTCCAAGACCCCATTTCACAACACACCTTTAACCGATGACACTCAGAAAATACCTGTTCACGCTAAGATCGATTTCGAGAGTTCTGCTCACCCGAATTCAATTCTGTAAATTTGTACGAATTCTTTGATGTCTTAGCTATATACTCATGTAATCAAAATCATAATTAAATCACGCAATTGCTACCAAATTTCCCTAGACCTTACTGCCTCCGATTTCGTCCAAATTTGGACTAGGCTGAGAAATTCCAAGTTACTACGAAAAAGTTTTCCGGCCCAAATTTTTTCCCTAACAACGGAAAACGGTCGTTACAATAGATATCAATTTACCCATCACTCATCCCCGAGTGACAACCTTAGGAAAATAGGCTAAGGACAGAATGAAGTAGTACATGAGTCGACGAATAACTGGGGATACTTGTCTCGCATGTCCTTCTCAGTTTCCCAAGTAGCTTCCTCAACTAGACGATGCTTCCATTGAACTTTCACGGACTTGATCTCCTTGGTCCTCAGCTTACGCACATCGCGATCAATAAATCCAATCGGTTCTTCCTCAAATTGTAGGTCTTTGGCTAATACAATTGAGTCTCACTGAATGATGTAATCTCTGTCACCATGATATCTCTTCAATATGGATACATGAAATACCGGGTGAACTCCCGATAGGTTAGGAGGTAAAGTCAATCTATAGGCCATGGGCCCTACACATTCAAGAACCTCAAAGGGACCAATGTATCGCGGACTTAGCTTGCCCTTCTTGTCAAATCTCATCACCCCTTTCATGGGTGATACCTTAAGAAGAACATTTTCACCAGTCTGAAATGTCATATCTCTTACCTTATGATCTGCATACTTTTTCTGTCTACTCTAGGCTGCTAAAAGCTTAGTTTGAATACTCCTCACCTTATCTTGAGCATTCTTTACTAAATCAACCCCGAAAGGTTTCACAACTCCAGCCTTGAACCATTGGGTGATCTACATCCCCTCCCATAAAGTTCCTCAAATGGTGCCATATCAATGTTGGAGTAATAACTATTATTATAGGAGAACTCACACAAAGGTAAGAACTTACCCCAATGCCTTCAAAATCAATAACACATTCCCTCAACATGTTTTCTAACACTTGAATAGTCCTCTCTAACTACCCGTCCGTCTATGGATGGAAGGCTATACTAAAAGTGAGTTGTGTTCCAAATTCATTATGTAACTTCCTCAAAAACTTGGATGTAAATTAGGTACCACAGTCTGAGATGATAGAAATAGGCACCCCATGCAACCTTACTATATCTTTCACATAAACCTTAGCTAATTGTTCAGCATTATAATCTATTCTTACTGGAATAAAATGGGGTGATTTAGTCAATCAGTCAACCACTACCCAAATAGAATCAAATTTCCCCAAAGTCTTGGGAAGACCAACCACGAAATCAATGGCTATCCTTTCCCACTTCCATTCTGGAATTGGCATTCTCTGAAGCAAACCTGCAGGCCTTTGATGTTCATACTTTACTTGTTGGCAGCTTTGACACTTAGCCACAAACTCCGATATGTCTTTTCTTATGCCCGACCACCAATAAATTCACTTCAAATCTAGGTACATCTTAGTCACACTCGGATGAATGGAATATCACGAACCATGGGATTCTGTCAACACTTTTTGAATCAAGTCATCAACTCGAGGAACACAAATCCTTCCTTTAAAACTAAGCACACTTTCTGCATCAAGAGTGGTCTCTTGTGCCTTACCAATCACAATCTTCTTTTTGAGTTCCTTCAAATTTTCATCCTCAAATTGTTTGACCTTGATCTCCTCAATGAACATGACCCTAACTTCAATGCTAGCTAACACCCCTCATTTCTCTGAGATGCCCAATTGCATGAACTTAGACTCCAATGTCTGAATTTCCTTAGCCAGAGGTCGATTGGTTACGCTCAAGTAAGCTAGACTACCCATACTCACCAATTTTTGACTCAAAGCGTCTGCCACAACATTAGCCTTCCCCAGATTGTATTGGATGGTCACATCATAATCCTTGACTAACTCCATCCACTTTCGCTGTCTCAAATTCAGATCCTTTTGAGTAAACACATGCTGCAAAGTACGATGATCAGTAAACACCTTACACTTAACATAATAGAGGTAATGCCGCTAGATCTTAAGAGTGAATACTACCGTTGCCAACTTTAAATCATGTGTTGGGTAATTCCTCTCATGCACATTCAGTTAACGTGACACATAAGCTATACCATTCCTATCCTGCATCAACACAACACCCAAACCAGAATGTGAAGCATCACAATAAACTATAAAATCTTTACCTTCCACCGGTAGTGCTAGAATAGGTGTTGTGGTTAAGAGAGTCTTGAGCTTTTGAAAGTTATCTTCATATTTTTCAGTCCATTCAAATGGTATATCCTTTTTGGTCAAATTTGTCAAATGTGTGGCAATGGAAGAAAAATTCTTCACAAATTGACGATAATAACTGGCAGGCCTCACAAAACTCCTAATTTCAGTCACAAAACTTGGTCGAACCCAATTTCTAACCGCTTCGATCTTTTGGGGATCTAGCATTACCCCTTTCTTTGAAACTACATGCCCCAAAAAGGCAACCGAAGTCAACCAAAATTCACACTTAGAAAATTTTGCATACAACCTTTAATTCCCAAGAACACCCAAAATAATACGAAGGTGGTCGACATGCTCTTCCTCACTTTTCGAATAGAACAAAATATCATTAATAAAGACTATAACAAACGAATCAAGAAATGGTTTGAACACCCCATTCATCAAACTCATAAAGTCTCCAGGCGCTTTAGTCAAACCAAAAGACATAACTTGGAACTCATAGTGCCCATAACGGGTTCTAAACGCCGTCTTGGGCACATCCTCAGGCCTAATTTTTAATTAATGGTAACCAGACCTTAGATCAATTTTGGAGAAGACTGATGCACATTGAAATTGGTCAAAAAGATCATCTATCTGAGGCAATAGGTACTTGTTTTGAATGGTGACCCTATTCAATTTTCGATAATCTATACATATCCTCATACTACCATCCTTTTCTTAACAAACAAAAATGGGGCACCCCACATGGAAGCACTAGGACAGATAAATCCTTTATAAAAAAGTTCTTCGATTTGAGCCTTAAGCTCTCTTAACTCTGTCGGAGCCATACAATATGGAGGGATAGAAATGGGGTGGGTACCAGGTTCCAAATCAATACATAAATCTATATCTCTATCCGGAGGCATACCATGGAAATCAGTAGGAAACACTTCTCTAAATTCTGACACCATAAGAATAGACTCAATAGATGGAGACTCAACCTCCACATCCCGAATATGAGCCAAATAAGCTAAACAACCCTGCACTACAAGTTTACTAGCCCAAATAAAGGATATGATCTTAGCTTGCTTAGGCTTGTACACCTCTTCCCACTCTAATTTTTCCTTCCCCGAATTTCTAGAGTTACAGACTTAGTATTACAATTTAACACCGCATAATAGGGGGACAACCAAGTCATGCCTAAGATTATATCAAAGTCAGTCATATCCAAAATCACCAAATCAGCCCAAGTCTGAAAGCCCATAAACAAAATAGGACAGGCACGATAGACTTGGGTGACTATGACTGACTTTACAACTGGGGTAGAAACATGAATAGGGGCATCAAGTATATCACAAATCATATCAAACTCTGGGGAAAATCACATAGATACATAAGAATAAGTAGAACCCGGATCAAATAACACATTAGCCATCCGGTCACATGCAAGAATAGTATATGTGATCACCGCATTAGACGCCTTCGCCTCGATCTTGCCCAAAAAGGCATAACACTAATCCCTGTCATCGTGACGGGAGACTTCCCTACCTGGCTGCACTACACCTCTGCCTGCATTACCATTTCCTCTACGCCCACGGCTTTGCTGATTACCTCCTCAGCCACTTTGTGGACGTCCTCAACCATTATTACCATTCCAGGCGGGTACCACTGCTCTAGACTGCTGTTGCGCAGAATCCATCATGCGCGGGTGGGGACAATCTCCCCTCATATACCCAGGTTCTCCACAATTATAGCAAGTACAATCAAAAGATGGTCTGCTGCCCACCGAAGGTGCGACTCCCTAGCTATCTTGAATCAAATTCTGTGGTGGAGTTCCAGAGTAATTATCTATAGAAGCGGGCATGGCAAACTGAATTGGTCGAGCTGTAAGAGTCGGCCTCCCTGAACCTCTGGAGTAAGATCTCGTAAAGTTGCCTGAATTTTTGGCTTTCTTAGTCAATGCCTTAGCCTGACTGTCTCGCCTCACCCCTTCCACTTTCTTCACAAAGTTTGTCACTTCATTAAAACTCTTTCCTGTAGAGGTCATATGAATAGACAATACTTGTAACTCAAAATTCAGTCCCCTAACAAAGAGACGAATCCTCTCTTCCTCAATAGTCACCAATTGAGTAGCATATCTAGACAAAGCATGGAACTTAACCTCATAAACAGCCACAGTGATACCACCTTGGTCCAACACCATGAACTCATCTTTCTTACGATCTCTCAAAGTCCGGGACATATACTTCTCTAAGAATAGAGCATGAAATTGAGTCCAAAAGAGTGGGGGTAAAGTTGAAGATATGCATTCCATATAGGCTCTCCACCACCGCTTAGCCTCTTCTTGAAGCTGAAAGGTCACAAACTCAACCCCATGCTGATGGACAATTCCCAACTTATGATGCCTCTCATAGCAATCTAAAATAAACTCATAAGCATCCTCACTCTCAGAACCAAGAAATACAGGAGGCTTTAGATTCAAAAAATTAGTCAACATTTCCTGCTCATTATAAGTCATAACTTAACCCAACAAAGGACGGAAGAAAGCATCAGTACCTCCAGTTCCACCTACCTTGGGGGTAGTGTTAGCAATTGGGGGATTGGCAGGAACTTGAGTTGCTTGAACAGAGGGAAGCACTACAGGACCAACCAATCCTTTCAAGAACGACATAATCTGTTGAGCTAACACTGGGTCTAAGGGAGGAATACCTGTGGTCACAGCCTACATCTCTTCTTCTTGTCCAACATCCTCTTCATTCTCAACCTTAACATTCTCCTCAATCTCTTCATGATGCGCAGGAGGGTTCTTATTTCTGGGAGTATTCTCAACATGAGCTCCATCCCTAGTAAGTGCTACTTTTCTACGACCTCTACCCCTAGCTCTTCCTCTAACCCTGCCTCGACCGCAACCTCTCGCTGTAGATTGCTCAACTGGAGTATTGACGGGAGCTAGGGGCCTGACGCCGTTGAATCTAGTGTTAACCATCTGTGAACAGAAGAGTGAACGAGATTAGATACCAATTGGAATCAAGTTATAGCACGAACGGAGACAAGAGAAAACAAAGTGATTTCCTAAAGTCCTATTGCCTCTCGAAGAAAAATACAGACATCTCCGTACCATTCCGCAAGACTCTACTAGACACGTTTTGATACATCGAGAGCAATGAACCTAGGCTCTAATACAAACTTTGTCATGACCCAGACCGTCGTGAGTGGCACCCACACTAACCCTGCGGTGGGAGAACCATTACTATAGCCCAAATAAAAAATTTAAAGCTACGAAAGCAGGTTTAAATAAATAAATACTGAAGTTCCTATAAACTTCCAAAAGATCTGACAACGAATTTGCAAAATTTAAATGCCTAGAACATGAAAATCAATGTACCAAAACTCTAACAATGAACCATAGTCTAAAGAAATGGGTACAACCCAAACTAAACAAGAGAAATCTAAGTCCAAAAAGATGGACTAAACAAGAAGGAGAGCTCAAGGCAGCCCGAAAGAGCTGGCTCACCCTTGAATTCTATCAGCGATCACAAATCTTCTAGACAAGGTCTGTCAATAGCTGGCTGAAGATGCCCTGTACTCAACAAAAGAAAGAGCAAGTGCAGTATCAGTATACAACCACAGTGTACTAGTAGGATCACACGCTATCCTACAAAGTGCAACATAAGCAAGTAAATACAACATTATAAACATGTAAATACCAAACATGTACAATATCGATTATCACATTCTCAAAAATATACATTTACAATAAGTCATTGGTCCTCTCATGAAACCCAAACTCAAACAGTTAGTGTACCAGTACGTGGTACATGGTCCAATGCTTATGCCGGAATGTGGCAACCGATCCAAGTTAGTGTATCGAAACGCAACACCCGATCCATTCAATAAGCCATAACCATAATCATAAGTATATTCTCAATAATCATACAATCAAGAAGTGATTAAAGGCATGCAGTCATTTGTTCATACTCATTTACAATTAGTGTGATCAATAATGCAACATCCACATACATACATACATCATAATGAAGAAAGAACAAACATATATCACACAACATGAATTAACAATCATCACCTACGTCAAAACAAGCTTGAATCCCCTAAGAAACTTGATTCTTCCCTTTCCAAATTCGTTTCGCTTGTTCTTGGTCTACAAGCAATTAATATAATACAGGAATCAATAAACAATAACTAGTTACTCGAATTACCAACAATCCTATCAACCCTAGATCAAACTCATGATCCCAATATCCAAATTAGGGTCGTTTTCTTTATAAATTTTAGATCAAAACCCTCCCCCATCGATAATTACCCATTAGATTACGTTCTACGGCTCGAAAAATGGATTTAGGGAGTTAAAACCTTCCCTTTAGCCTCGAGAATGGTGGAAAACTGTCAAGAAGTCTCCTGGGTTCGTTCATTAGCTCTCAAGTTCAAAAATTGGAGAATGAAACAATTTTGGGGTTTATTTCCGACTTTAAGTCGCGTCTGTCCTGCTATGGCGGCACTCACCTGCTACAACAACCCATTCCTGGCGGCAGAAATCTTGCTTCAATGGCTTGCATGGATCTAGTGAGAAAAAATAATAATTTCAAGACCCCATTTCACAACACACCTTCAACCAATGACACTTAGAAAATACCCATTCACGTTAAGATCGATTTCAGGAGTTCTACTCACCCGAATTCAATTCCGTAAAGTCTTACAGATTCTTTAACGTCTTAGCTACCTACTCATGTAATCAAAATTATAATTAAATCACCCAATTGCTACCAAATTTCCCTAGACATTACTGACTCCGATTTCGTCCAAATCTGGACTAGGTTGGGAAATTTGAAGTTACTTCAAAAAAAATTCAGCCCAAAAACTTTCCCTATTGGCTTTTCTATAACGCCGAAAACCAATCGTTACATATCTCTAGTGGGCCCAACACGCCTTGAGTGTTGGGTCATCTTAGGCAAATGCACTAATTTTTGGGATTGGGCTTCACTTTACGCTAGTTTGACAAAGAGTGAGCTTTATTTTTTAGTGGATCGGTCATCCAAGCGGACTACTTGGGTTGGGGTAGTTAACGACTGTTGACCATCCATTGGCCAAGTACATTCGCTAGGGTTCCCCGAGAACAATTGTTGTCCACAAAATCGTCCTTTAAGTGGAAAATAAAAAAGTGTCATTTGACGAAATATATTATGCCATGAATGCAATAGTTTAATATTACGGAAACCAATAAGCAAATATTAGCCGAACACATTAATTTCAAGGTTAGAAACTAATTCAACTACCCCGTGGAGTCGCCATTCTGTTTTGTTTAGAAAAAAGAAAACGACGGGATTTTATGAGTCACTACTTAATTTTTAAAGAAAAATTAAGAAAACTAATTTTTTCAAAAAGGATTAAGACATAAATCAGTTGCGTACCCAACGCCTCATGTACTTTCCCCCAAAACTTAGATGTGAACTGCATACCATGATCCGAAATGATAGAAAGGGGATCTCCGTGCAACCTTACTATCTCTTTCACATACACCTTAGTCAATTCCTACACATTATAGTCTACTCTGACTAGAATGAAGTCAATATGTCAACCACTACCCAAATAGAATAAAACTCCCCCTAGGTCTTGGGGAGACCAACCACGAAATCCATAGCTATTCTTTCCCACTTTCATTCTGAAATTTGCATTCTCTGCAGTAAACCTGCAGGCTTTTGATGCTCATATTTTACTTGTTGGCAATTTTGACACTTAGCCACAAACTCTGCTATATCTTTTTTCAGGCCAGGCCACCAATAAGGTCGCTTCAAATCTCAGTACATCTTGGTCACACCCGTATGAATGGAAAATCGTGAACCATGGGATTCTGTCAACAATTTTTGTATCAAGTCATCCACTCGAGGGACACAAATTCTTTCTTTAAAACTAAGCACCCCCCCCCCCCGCATCAAGCACCATAGCTTGTGCCTTACTACACACTGTCTTCTTTCTAAGCTCATTCAATTTCTCATCCCCAAACTGTTTAGCCTTGATTTCCTCAATGAAAGTGGCCCTAACCTCAATGCTAGCTAACACCCTACCTTTGTCTTAGATGCCCAACCACATGAACTTAGACTCCAAATGATGAATTTCTTTAGTCAAAGGTCGCTTAGTCACGCCCAAGCAGGCTAGACTACCCATACTCACCGCTTTCCAACTTAATGCGTCTGCCACCATGTTAGCCTTACCCGGATGATACTGGATGGTCACATCATAATCCTTGAGTAACTCCATCCACCTTTGCTGTCTTAGATTTAATTCCTTTTGAGTGAATACATGTTATAGGCTACTGTGGTTAGTAAATACCTCACACTTAACTCCACAAAGATAATGCCGCCAGATCCTAAGAGTTGTAACGACCTGATTCCGTCGTTAGGAAAAAGCCAATGGAGAATGAGTTGGGGTAGCAAAACATATCTTAGTAATTTGGAATTTCCCAACCTAGTCCAGATTTAGACGAAATTGGAGTCAGTAAAGTCTAGGGAAATTTGGTAACAATTGGGTGATTTAATTATGATTTTGATTACTTAAGTGGATAGCTAAGACATTAAGGAACTCGTTTACGGAATCGAATTCGGGTGAGTAGTACTCCCGAAAATGATCTTAGCGTGAACAGGTGGTCTTTGAATGTCAAGGGTTGAAGGTGTGCGGTGAAATGGGGGCTTAGAATTCAAATTCCAGCATTTTGTCTCCGTGCAAGCCGCTGGGGCGGGATTTCTGCCGCCAGGGCGTTGCCACTGTAGCGGGGTAGGTACTGCTATGGTGGGACAGACGCGACTTAAGTAGTAAATAAAACCCCAAAAATATTTTATTTTGCAATTTTTGAACTTGAGAGTCAACGAACAAACCAATGGGTTTTCTTGAAGGTTTTCCACCTCTTTTAGCACTAAAGGTAAGATTTTAACTCCCCAAATCCATTTTTTGATCCATAAAACCTATTTTCTTGGGTTATTATCGTTGGGGAAGGTTTTTGATATGAGAATTACGGTGGAAACAACCCTAATGTGGGTATGGAGATCTAGGGTTTGGTCTAGGGTTTTTGGGTTTATTATAATCTAGATAATTAGACCTTTGGTTGTTGATCCTTTCGTATATTAATTATTTGTAGACCTAGAACAAATGGAAAGAATCCGGAAAGGGAAGATTCAAGTGCCTTAGGGGATTCAAGCTTGGATTCGAGGTAGGTGAAGGTTGTGATTTCATGATTGTGTGATATATGTTTATTCTTGCTTCATTATGATGCATGTATGTATGCAAATGTTGCATTGTTGATCACACTAATGTTATGAGTATGAACGAATAACTGTATGCCATGAATCACTTCTTGATTATATGATTATTGAGAATATACTTATGATTGTGATTGTGGTGTGTTGAATGGATCGGTTGCCACGTGCCGGCATAACTAATTGAGATTGATTGCCACGTTTCGACATAACTAACTGGGATCGATTGCGACGTTCCGACATACCTAACTGGGATCCCAAGTTCCGGCATAAATATGAGATTGGTTGCCATGTTCCGGTATAAACATTTGATTAATTACCACGTTTCGATATTCTAACCGTTTGGGTTTGGGTTCAATGAGAGGACCAATGACTTGTTATAAATGTATATTGTTGAACATGTGATATTCAATATTGTATATGTTTCGTATATTGCATGGTTATAATGTTGTATTAACTTGTTTATGTTACACTTAGTGGGATAGCCGTGTGATCCTACCAGTACACGATGGTTGTGTACTGATACTACACTTGCTCTTATTTTTGTTGAGTACAGGGCATCTTTCGGCGGCTATTGACAGACCTCGTTTAGAAGATTAATGATCACCGATCGAATTTAAGGGTGAGCCAGTTCTTTCAAGCTGTCTTGAGTTCTCTTTTTGGTTAAAGTCCACTCTTTTTAGACTCAGACTATTTGTTAAGGTGTTTGTTTAGTTTTGGGTTGTACCCCTTGTTCTTAGACTTGCCGTTAGTAGAGTTTTGGTACAATGACTTTTAAGTTTTAGGGGTATTTTTGCATTTGTTATGAGTTGTTTGTTAAACCTTTGGAATTTATGGGGACTCCGTATTTATTATATTGTCCTTTAAACCTGCTTTCGTACCTTTAAATGCCTAGTTTTTCGTTAAATTGCTTAGTTGGGTTGTAGTAATGGCTCTCCCACCGGAGGGTTAGTGTGAGTGTCAATCACGACGGTTTGGGTCGTGACAAAGTTGGTATCAGAGCCCTATGTTCGTTGATCTCATTGCACCAAAATGAGTTCAATAGAGTTTTGCGGAACGGTACAATGACGTCTGTACTTTTCTTCGAGAGGCTATAGGACTTTAGGAAAAACTCACTTCTTTCTACTCCTTCATGCTATGACTTAAATTCAATTGGTATCTAGGTAATACAAATTTGTATCTTTCCTTCTTCACTCTATGGTCCGAACTAGAGCAACAAAAGTGGTAACACTATTACTAGCAAGAGAGGATGTGTATGGACTATCGGCAATTGAATAGGGTCACCATTCAAAACAAGTATCGATTGTCTTGGATAGATGACCTTTTGACCAAGTGCAAGGTGCATCGGTTTTCTCTAAGATTGATTTAAGGTTTGATTACCATCGGTTAAATATTGAGGCGGTTAAGAATTTGGTTCGACCAAGTTCTATGATTGAAATTAGCAGTTTTATGGGGATCGCTAGCTAATATTGTCGCTTGTGGTATAAGTTGAGTCCAATTGGTATCTCCCGATTCCAATTGGTATCTCAATGGAGTGAACTAGACGTTGTAGTCCCGACCGAAGGGACACAAGCAAGTTAATTGGAACTTAGAAGATTCCAATTGGTATCTGGCCTTAGGGGCCGTATAAGGCATAGATGATCAGTAATGGTCATCTATGGAACTAACTAATTTAGAAATCGGGCTTGTTTGCGAGTTGTAACTTGAAAACTGTGAATGTGTGTTCCTTGTTGCCTGAATTAAATGTGAATGCGGAAGGTGTATTTTCTTGGATGTAATGATATGATCATGTGCACAATAACTGTGGGTTTGAATTTTGATATGTGCAATATGCTGGCTGAATTGATTGAAACTATGCAAGTTGTAACTGCTGAGTATCATGAAACTTGTTGTGAAAAGAAGGTCATGACTAAGTTTGATGCAAGGGTCTAGATAATGTACGGGGTGATTCATAAGAAAGATCTGGACGTGTCTTGCGCTTGAGTGATAACCGTGTGAGAGTCTGGGTGTATCCTTGGGATATGTGTGTGGTAGTGTTGAAATGATGTAAAAGGATTCTAAAGTGCGTACTTCATTGGGTTGACCGGGGGTTAGACAATGATTGTCCTAGCTAAATGGATTTTCTTAAATGCCAAGTTATAGCCGAGAAATCTAGGGGAAATATAGAAACGAGAGGAACCCCAAAAATTGTTGGCAGGGGTACTATTTCCGTTGGAGCCTCTGAGATGGGATAATCTTGCCAGTGCAAGACTGCCAGTACGAGATTTCTCCCGCCAGAGCGGGACAGGGCAAGACAGAATATCAGCCCTGTTTCCCTTGTTTTCCCCTAGTCATAATTATGGACCCCGAATCGTACCCGAACTAATCCCCGTGATCTAATTCAGTGTTCAACAATCAAATATAAGTTATAAGGTGTGTTGAAATTGTGGAGAAACTGGGCATATGAGGAGGAAATCAGCGAGGCCGTGGAGGCCGGGGAAATAGTAATAGAGTAATGGAGGTAGAAGAGTAGTGCAGTCAGGTGATGAGGTTGCCCGTCAAGACGATAGGGCTCAGTTATATGCTTTTCCGGACAAGACCGAGTTTGAGGTGTGTGATGCAGTGGTCACTAGTGTTACTCTTGTCTCTGCCCGGATGGCTATTGTTTTGGTATGATCTGGGTTCTACTTATTCGTACGTGTTAGTTCAATTTCTTTGGGATTTGATGTTGTTTCTGATATACTTGATGCCCCTATCCATGTTTCTACCCCAGTTGAAGAGTCAGTCATAGTCACCATTGTGTATCGTGTTTGTCCTGTTGTGTTTAGGGATTTTCAGACTTGAGTTGATTTGGTTATGCTGGACATGACTGACTTGATATAATCTTAGGCATGACTTGGTTGTCCCCCTATTATACCGATCTTAATTGTAATACTAAGTCGGTAACTGTAGAGATCCCAACAGGGAAAGATTAGAGTGGGAAGGGGTGTACAAGCCTAAACTAGCTAATATCATATCTTCCATTCGGGCTAGGAAACTAGTAGGGCATGGTTGTTTGGCTTATTTGGCTCATGTTTGGGATGTTGAGGTTGAGTCTCTCTCTATTGAGTCTATTCCCGTAGTGTTTTAATTTAAGGAAGTGTTTCCTACGGATTTGCCTGGTATGCCTATGGATAGAGATATATATTTCTTCATTGACTTGGAAACTGGCACTCGCCCCATTTCCATCCCTCTGTATCGTATGGCTCCAGCAGAATTAAGAGAGCTTAAGTCTCAAATCCAAGAGCTTCTTGATACAGTTTCATTTGTCCCAGTACTTCCTCGTGGAGTTCTCCTGTCTTGTTTGTTAAGAAGAGAGAGGGTAGTATGAGAACTTATGTTTTTATCTTAAGCCATAAGATAGTGGATTAATACCGGAATGACAAGATTATGGATAAAGAAAGTCCCATTGAGTATACTTGGGTGGAAGCAATTGAAGATGTTAGTAAAAAAGTGCGTATAAAAATGGGGTTAGTCCTTTTAAATTGATGAGTGTGCCTGAATTTGTGGTGTTGTGTTGATGAAAAGGTTGACCTCATAGTGATAGTCAGGGCTAACTAAGCATAATGGTAATAATAGTTTGTGGTGGGATGCAACTATATAATAAGATTGCGGTTAAGTGAACTTGGGTAGTAATTATGACTTGCGAGTGTCTAAGGTTGTGGTTTCCTAATATTTGGTGAGTAACGTGGTTGCATGGAAGGTTTTAAGAGATGGTGGGACACCACTCAAATAGAATTTAAAAGAGCTAGAGTTATAATGAAGGAAAATATAGTGGAATGTAGTACATCCTTTAGAGAGAAGCTAGAGCAAGAATGTTTTATTTGATTGCAAAGGCTGAAGAGATATCTTCAGAGGGGTAGATAATTGGGTTCATAGACGCGTGATTTTATTTGTTTTATTATGGCTATGGTAATAGTGTCATAAATCCTTCAAATTGGCTAAAAACTATTCGAAAGGACTTGAGGAAGGAGTGGATAGACATTAGCTCGAGTGTGATGATAAGTGCTTTGTCTCTGTTTATAGTTTAGTAATGAGTACGAACGAATTTAGCGAAAGGTATTGTAAGATCGATGGAGAGGCGATCAATGATAAGCGAAGATCCATGAATTCATAAAATTTTTCAAGGTATAAGCTAATGTTGAGAGATAAGAGGATTGTGTTATACAGTTGAATTTACAATTCAGATTTTTCATTGTAAGTCTACATTTGTGGTGATGTATTCTATCAAGGTATGAAACGGTAAGGTGAGAAGTGATCAATTGTATCAGGTATTGAACCTTTGAAAAGATTTACACTTGGCTTGAGTCGTAAAGTTTATTACTTTTGATTGTTAAAGTATTTAAGGAAGGTTTCATTTAAAAAGTGTTGGTTTAGAGTAAGGTTAATGGTCGGAGTTTTCATGATGATTGTTAGTATATAGAGTGTGGAGTTCAGTGGAATGATGTGAGGAGTATGTGGAGTCGACTGAATGGGAATGACTGGTATCGACTCTTCATAGGAAAACCTTTAGTGTTATTCTGTGAAATGCTTACATGACCATCTATTTCGTTTTGTACACGGTAGTGAGTATGTTTCACTAGCTATAATTACGTGTGTTTTCACTTTTGTGGGTGGATCCCTAGTAGTGGATCATGGGTTCCAACCCTGCGATGTTCCCTTGATGGAGTGGGAATATTTGATAGATTTGGTTATTCCAAATGACAGATTTGGTGTTGTCTTAGAGTTGTTAAATTAATTAGTGGTGCTACATGTACCACCTTGCTTATGAATTTCTAGAGGAGCTACCATGCGAATTGTGGTTGTCCGACAATCTTAATATTCATCTTGTCATCGAGGTCATGTATCGATTTTGTGTGGTTGAATGTGGGAATCATTGGGTCTAATTCTATTGTTCTTAAGAGGTAATCTACAATTTATAAATCTAGCATTTTGATAGTGTTGTTGGAGGGTTTGTATGCTTGGACATATCCCTCGATGAATATCTGATTTCTAAAGACCAAATTTTTTATAACTTAAACTCATGGGAAATTGGGTTGTGACAAAGAGATGTTGATAAGAACTATGATTGTTTGAGTATTATGATTGTGTGTTGGTTGGTTCATGTTCACCTCTAATTGTGTCGAGTTTTGATCTAGGATTTTATCATGGTTATGTGAGAAAAGATTCGTCCTGATGTTTGTGTCAAAGTCCTTGATAACATGTTGCAGACGTGTACGATCAACTTTGGTGGTTATAGGGAATAGCTTCGTTGTTAGTTAAGTGCACATACAACAATAATTATCACTTGAGTATAGTGATGACTTCATTGAGGCATTGTATGGAAGGATGTGTAGGTATTCAATTGGTTGGTGACAAAGATTATATCATAAAGTGAGACTCAGTTGTGTTAGACAAGACCTTCAATATGAAGAAGAACCGATTGAAATTCTTGATCTCGATGTCCGGAAGCTAAGGACATGCGAGACAAGTATCCTCTATTGTTCAACGATTCAAGTACTACTCTACCCTTACTTTAGCCAGTCTTCCCTAATTGATCACTCGGGGACGAGTGATGGGTAAATTGGTATCTATTGTAACGACCTGATTCCATCGTCAGGGAAAAACCAATGGAGAAAGAGTTGGGGTCAGAAAACTTTTCTTAGTAACTTGGAATTTCTAACCTAGTCCAAATTTAGACGAAATCAGAGTTAGTAAAGTCTAGGGAAATCTGGTAACAATTGGGTGATTTAATTATGATTTTGATTACTTGAGTGGATAGCTAAGACGTTAAGGAACCCATACGACTTGAAGTAATCAAATTCGGGAGAGTATAAGCGTGAACATGTGGTATTTAAATCTCAAGGGTTGAAGGTGTGTTGTGAAATGGGGACTTGGAATTCAAATTCCAGCATTTTGTCTCCGTGCAAGTCACTGGGGTGGGATTTCTGCTGCCAGGGCGTTACCGCTATAGCGCGGTGGGTACCGCTGTGGCGGGATAGACGCAACTTAAGTCGTAAATAAAATCCCAAAAATGTTTTATTCTGCAATTTTCGAACTTGAGAGCTAAGGAACGAACCCAGGGGTTTTCCACCTCTTTTAGCACTAAAGGTAAGATTTTAACTCCCCAAATCTGTTTTTCGATCCGTAGAACCTATTTTCTTGGCTTATTATCGATGAGGAAGGGTTTTGATCTGAGAATTATGGTGGAAACAACCCTAATCTGGGTATAGAGATCTTGGGTTTGGTCTAGGGTTATTGGGTTTATTATAATCCGGATAATTAGACCTTTGATTGTTGATCCTTGCGTATATTAATTGTTTGTAGACCTAGAACAAGCGGAAAGAATCCGAAAAGGGAAGATTCAAGTGCCTTAGGGGATTCAAGATTGGATTCGAAATAGGTGATGGTTGTGATTTCATGATTGTGTGATATATGCTTGTTCTTGCTTCATTATGATGCATGTATGTATGCGAATGTTGCATTGTTGATCACACTAATTTTATGAGTATGAACGAATAACTGTATGCCATGAATCACTTCTTGATTGTATGATTATTGAGAATATACTTGTGATTGTGATTATGGTGCGTTGAATGGATTGGTTGCCATGTTCCGGCATAACTAACTTGGATAGGTTGCCACGTTCCGGCATAACTAACTGGGATCGATTGCCACGTTCCAGCATAACTAACTGGGATCGATTGCCACGTTCCGGCATAAATATGGGATCGGTTGCCACGTTCCAGCATAAACATTGGATCAACTATCACGTTCCAGTATTCTAACAGTTTGGGTTTGGTTTCCATGAGAGGACCAATGACTTGTTATAAATGTATATTGTTGAGCATGTGATATTCAATATTGTATATGTTCAGTATATTGCATGGTTATAATGTTGTATTAACCTGTTTATGTTACACTTAGTGGGATAGCCGCGTGATCCTACCATTACACGGTGGTTGTGTACTGATACTGCACTTGCTCTTATTTTTATTGAGTACACGGCATCTTTCGACGGCTATTGACAGACCTCGTTTAGAAGATCAATGATCGCCAATCGAATTCAAGGGTGAGTCAATTCCTTCGGGCTACCTTGAGTTCTCTTTTTGTTTAAAGTCCACTCTTTTCGGACTCAGACTATTTGTTAAGGTGTTTGTTTAGTTTCAGGGTTGTACCCCTTGTTCTTAGACTTGTCGTTAGTAGAGTTTTGGTACAATGACTTTCGGGTTCTAGGGGTATTTCTGCATTTGTTATTAGTTGTTTGTTAAACCTTTGGAGTTTATGGGGACTCCGTATTTATTATATTGTCATTTAAACCTGCTTTCGTATCTTTAAATGCCTAGTTTTTTGTTAAATTGCTCAGTTGGGTTGTAGTAATGGTTCTCCCACGGGAGGGTTAGTGTGGGTGTCAATCACGACGGTCTGGGTCGTGGCAAGAGCAAACACTACTGCTGCCAACTCTAAATCATGTGTTGGGTAATTTCGTTCATGCAGTTTCAACTATCGTAATGCATAAGCTATGACATTCTTATCCTGCATCAATACCACACCCAAACCTGAATGTGAAGCGTCACAGTAAACAATAAAATCCTTATCTTCCACCGGTAGCGCAAAAATTGGTGTTGTGGTCAAGAGAGTCTTAAGCTTTTGAAAGCTCTCCTCAAATTTTTCAGTCCATTCAAAAGTTACCTCTTTTTTGGTCAACCTTGTCAAGTGTGCGGCAATAGAAGAGAAGTTTTTTCAGAAACCGTCTATAATAACTAGCGAGCCCCACAAAACTCCTAAGTTCCGTTACCGAGCTAGGCCGAACCCAATTCCTAACTTCTTCAATCTTTTGGGGATCTACCATTACCCGTTCATGACCTAGGGGTACACCCTAGATGTAACAAGGCGTACTCGACCCTGAAGGGGTCTCATATAAGCCTCTTAGCATATCATAACATAAAATAATATAAATGATACAGAAATTTTAAAACTTTTTTCATACAATTGAAGCCTTTATAAAAGCAAGCGGAAGTCTACAAAACTTTGTCTCAAACCATCTATTACAACCTTGAATAAAACTTTGGGACGCAGCCCATACAAAAGTCTAAAACATAAAAGAATGACATAAGGAAGGTGATCACATCCTCGATGCTATGAGGACTCACCAAATATTCAACTCCTTTGCTCTTCTAGAAACCTAGCCTCAAGAAAAGAACTCAAGATCATCGAACCCTACATTCGGTAAGAATGTAGGCAAGAGTATGCGTTAGTACAACATGTAGTAAATATGTTAGCTAGCATAACATCATAAGAGCATAACAAAAGCGTTAGCCAACATAAGGCATAAGCATAGTCTCCAACATAAGCATCATATACGCATAAGTCACATAAGACATAATTCATGAGCATAGGAGATATATCATAGTCATAACATGGCCACTACTTAGACCTTTATCTCATAAGAGAACTATGTCATAATATAAGTAACCTCAAAGCATACTTGTGCAATGTATGAATAAGACCCCATAAATACCATTCACACTAAGTATTACTCTTAGGTCATCATAATCATACTTATAATTCTTTGGTCTCATCTTTTAGCTTACTTCTCATAGACAAGGGAAATAACACCTTTAGTCAATCATATCATGGAAGGCAACTATAGAAACAATCCAAGCTAAGCATACATCATATAAGAGAACACTTCATAAGTAGATTCAAGTTATACTTGTGCAATGCATAGACCCCATAATCCTACCCATACTAAGTACCACTTTAGGCTATCATACATACTCCTTAGTTGGGTGCTAGTCCCTCTCTTTACTTATTTTCCATTATTCATTTAAAACACTTCTCTACTGTAACGACTCGGAAAATGATAGGTTAAGCAAGAGCCTATGACTTTGTGTTGACTTTATAATGAGGTTCTATGAGGGGTTTTTATGTAATTTCGTTTTAATTGTGTTACATCCGACAATTTAAAATGAATATGAAGTAGCTTG
>JAJOOR010023765.1:0-20950 GCA_036250505.1 Solanum acaule
CTTTGAATAGGGTTATGGGATTCTATTCTTTGCATTGCACTAGTATTGCTTGGGTTGTCTACATGTTGGGATGATATTATGTTGGTTTGTACTATGATGCTTACTTTGTGTGCATATTGGATTTACATGGTAAAAAGCATGTTTTGGCTAATTATCCTTTTATGCATGTTTCAATGGTTTTTATGCATAGTAGCCATACTTAGTACGTGTGTTGTACTAACCCATATTTTCTCCCTATTCCCCCAAACATTTAGGTTCGGGCCGTTGAGGATTCAAGCTTACTTCTCCAGACACTTGGAGTTGCTTCCCCAAGTTGGTGAGTCCTCAAGTCCGAGGACAAGACCCTATGATCTAGCGTCTATATTTAGTCCTTTGCTTATGTTGAAAGACATTGTTGTACTTTCCTATTTCTAGACTTCTTATTGATGTAAGGGCTAAGTCCCATTTTAGATACTTCTATGTCTAGATGGTACATTGTGACGAAGTTAGATTCTTTTTCTCGGACATGAAGTGAAGTTGAACTTCCAAAGTAAAAGTTTTAAATTTTCCGTGATTTTATTCTATGATACATGCTATGATGAATGCTAAGGGCTTGAATAAGACCTCTTCGAGGTCGAATACGTCGGTAACGACTAGGGGGTGCTCTCGAGTCGTTACAATAGGCATGATATATGTATGGATTAATATGCTGAAAATTGTTTAATAAAAGTCTATGAATATGAAATCTAATTAATTAGCATGTTGAGATTATTACATAAAACCTACAGACATGGTTTTTTTTAATTAAAGACCCCATCGGGCCAATTTATTTGAAATAAAGCATTTGTACAAAAGACAGCCCAAAGTGGCATATCCCAAATTAATGAAGCAAAACAAAATAAAAAGAAATGTAAAATAGGAAAGAGAATGAAACCAAAGAAATCACAGAGAAAAACCCATATCTTTCACTGCTCTTCTTCCAATTTCTTCCAGAAAATGAAGGTGAAATTCAAACTTCAAACTTGGAAACAAAAGATCCATAGCTGAAAGGGCTTTTATGTCAACGATTCTTTCTTGTTCTTCACAATCCGATTTCCACATTCGGATGCGAGCAAAATCAAATGAAGTGAATCCTTGTATTTGCAAAAGCCAAAGTTTGAGAGGGTAAAGGTTGAATAATTTCACCTTCGACATTCCCCTAGTCTCACAAATGCCATGAAATTCATTCCACGAGAAGACTTCTTCAACTTCATCATACGATTTCCAGCCACCAACACGTAGATTCAAACCACCTCTCCTTTCTTGCAACTATTAAACGCTTCTAAGTTGGAAATTTTCTAATATTTTAATTTTTTCTCAGAAGGTGAGCTCACAAGGAGCTAATACCACTGCTAGAGAGTAAATATAAACATCAGGTATATTTCCAAATTTGGCTGCAGATTTCAGGTTAGTAGCTTTCTCCCTTCCCGTAAAAATTTGATATTTGTTGTTTGAGTGTGCTCTTGTATCTCAAATTCATATACTTTAGTACTCAATATGTGTGTATAGCCTTATGTTTATTGTACCATGAAATTCCTATTTTGACATTTTGTCAGACGTAGATTTGACATTTGATTTTTATCCATGCTTATTAAAGTTCTCCCTTCATTCGAAACCTCTAATATAGAATTATAAGTAGTAATGCTTTGTGTACCTGCAAAACAGAAAAATTGATTAGTATATACAGACATGGTTTCTATCTAAAAGAAAATGCAAAAATATTTGTTAAGTCCTAAATATGATTTCTAACTCAGATCGCATGCTGAAAAGTATTTAATTAAGACCTATGAGAAACATACCTAAGGATACGAGCATGATAATTACTATAGACATGATTTCGATATGTCATATCATGCTAATTTTATTACATAGTAGCTATATATAAGATTTTTAGAAGATTGACTTAAGTTAGCATGCTGCAAAAATAATGTGATAGACATTAGGGAAGTTGTTCTGAAAGAATGTTAATAGTCGATTAATTAATATAATAAAGTGCAAAAAAATTGTGAGCAATAAATTCCTTTGGCAAGTTGTCTGATGAATGAGAAATATGTTACTGCTAACCAATTTACTTTAAATGGACTTAAGAGAAACACTCAAATATTTCAAGGCAATTAATTCCTACAAGCACGAGTTATAACATTAAACAAATAAATATGATAAATAATAATAACGACTCAAGTAGCACATAATTCCCTACCCTTTAGATAGTCCCAAATTATCTCATAAATGGAGCAATGTTTGGTACAGAGTTATTACAAACTCAAAAATAAATAAATCTACAATGACTAAAATAATAAAAATAATATTAAATAATGATCCTATCTATGAAATATGCCTATTCCTAACTAACTCTTCATGTCTCGAAACCAAGTTCGAATCTCTGCTAAACCAAAGAAACATAACCATTTGCCAAGAACACCAGATATACAATGGTCATTTAAGTATGCAATTATAAAAGACAAATAAGGCAATATTAATTACAAGATTGACAAGTATTGAATAACACACGAAGAGAGAGGCCATGAATGACCTGGACGCTTTCCACAGAATGTTTAAGGCATTCGAGCTTTCCAAATATTTAAACAATACAAAATTATAAGGTACACATAACTATCACATAGATTATTAAATGCGTTGTTTAAGAGAACTAACCAATTAAGTGCTGATTAATAATGAGTAATCCAGAAGGTTAAGTAACAACAACAAATATTGATTCAAGTTTGTGAAATCAACACCCAATCATTGACACGTCAAGTTCACAAGAACCTCAAGAATTCAAAACAGTGCTTGTGTCAAGAAGGATGTTTTATATCGAAGTAGGCTAGTAACTTAGAGAGGCAAAATTCAAAAATAGACCAAAAGAGCTACGAGTATTGAATGTAGAAAAAAAGTTTCGAGCAAGAAGATGTAAGGTCTGATCTTTCTGATGTAAAAGAAAAGCATAGGCAGTTCTCTTTATTTTAGTGGTAAAAAATGTGTAAAATAATGAGAAGGACTTATGCCTATATAGGAGAAAGGTACTAGAGTCAATCATAGAAGTAATGGAGGAACAATATAAATCAAAGAAAAACTTGTCCTTAATTAGATGAGGAGAGACAATTAAGATGAAATCAGACCAGATTTACCCTAAACATAATAAGTAAAGTAATCAAATTAATAAAGATAAGACCAAATCAATGTTATCAAAGTTAGAACAAGTAAAAATGGCAATTCAGCTTTCAAGCAAAACATGTCAAATTTTCTATATATTACCGAATTCTATGAAGATAAAGAATGAAGCAATGTATAAATAATAAAGTACAAAGGCTGTAAAAGATAAAATAAGGAAAATCTTCTACTAAACTATTAGAGGTTACCATAAATAACAAAATGTTAATGGAATGACCTTCCAGATCATTTTCTTCATTTTTAGATTTTTTAAGTGTTTAGAACTTTTCTGTAGAAATTACTTGTTGGGACTAATAGCTCGATCACCGGGTCATTCGTTTGAGTTTTATAGAAGTTTTTCTGTTTTGAAGCCTTTGAAACTTAAATGATTGACTTCGGTCAAAAGTTTAGGAAGATGGCCTTAGAATGCAATTCTGACGGTTTTAATAGCTTCAGAAGGGCCATTTTACGGTAGGGGCATGGTTGGTTCGTGGCTTAAGACTTCTAGTGTGAGTTTGTGCTGTTAGACGTTTTCACTTTGAAACTTAAGCCAATCTTTGACTTTGGTCAACATTTTTGATAAACGCCCCAAATGTAAATTCTGTCAATGCGGTTAGCTCTGAAATATCAAGTTTGGTCGAGAATGACATTTTGTGCTGTTCCTAAGGCTTCTTGATTCATTTTGAGCCTTCTTGTGAATTTTAGCTTAAGATAGAACTTGGGTGTGGACCCACTTTTCATCAAAATGACCTGATATGGAAGTTTTGATGGTTTCGTTGAGTTCAAAATGTGAAATTTGTTGGGGTAGCATATTTCGTTTGCACGTATGGGCATCTGAACGAATTATGGGCACCGTGTTGGAGAATTTGGAGTTTGAGCAAACTAGTTGAAGTGTTGATACATGGTGCATACTTTTAGCCACCAGAATTTAGGCCTTTAGCGACCGTATTCATCTTTTAATGACCATTTTTTGCTATTTATATCCCAAAATTTTAGATTTAGCCCTAATTTTCAAAGTGCGATACTCGAGCTGGGAAGCTCTGATTGAGGTGATTTAAAGTCGTGGATATCTGGAATCTTTGTGGTTTGATGAGTCAGAGATTTTGACTCATTTAGGGTTTAATATTTAAGGAAATAGTGTCCTCAATACCTATTTTATGCTTATAATTGATGTTAAAATGTTAATTTACAGGAACGAAGGCAAAAGAGCAAGGAAAGGACATTATGAGGCAAAAAGGAGCAAAAAAAGCTGAAAATGTTGAAGGAAAGCAAAGCTAGTACTCGCCAAAGCCACTTGACGACTCGCCAAGTGGATCCTCAGCTCACCCAAAGTTCCAGAGTGCCAGCCCTTGGACAAGACCAACTTGGCAAGCAAACTGGTGGTTCGACGACGCACCAAACAGATCGACGAGGCCGATTTTAATCGCCTAATGTTACAAAATGATTTTGCTAAAAAAGGCATGCTAAAAAGGCGAGAAGAGGAGCACTCAATGCATCTCTAATCAGTTCGGCAAGCTCGACTTATATGACCAATTGGACTCCGTGCTGAAATTTTAGGAACGTATAAATTCAATTTTGAAAAGAAGAAAAGGAGTTCCCACATTGTCCACTCCTGGGTTTTTGATCTTGAACATTCTAAAACATCATTTTTACATTTTTTGAGTAGAGATTTAGGGTTTATGAGATTTTTAGCTTTAATTTGAGCATTTGGAGACTTGTGGATTGTTGCCCAACCAGATGGAAATCTTCATTGGTAACGATTTCTTGTTCTTTATTATGTTTGGCTAAAACCCCCATTCATGGGGGTGTAATTATGTAGTTGAATGCATTAATTAGTTAATGAGTGTTGTTATTTACTAATTTTATTGATGATTTGACGTGGATTCAATTAATAGTTTGTGTTTTAATTGAGGAGTTGTAGTGGCGAATGCAATTCTAGATTAGTACTCTATACTTGCTTGAAGAAGTGTTAGAGTTAAATTATTAGTTGATGATTGTATTGATTGTGTTGTTATGAATTTAGCTTGAGAAAGTGGGTCTGAATGCAATTTTACAATCTAGCTTGAAAAAATAGATTGATTAAGGTAATGCGTTGTTAATTTATGTTGTGCTTGTTGAGGTTCTAAAGATCTCACTTGATTCGTAATAGTTGATTGAGAAATGACTATTGCACCCAAAACCTATCTTACCACCAAACCCTAGCTTACCTATTGAGATTCAACAACTTTTAGTAAATAATAATAGCCCATTATGCGAAATTGACATTCAATTTATCATACTCCTGAGAAACCTTCTCTATTTATTTACTTCCAATTTTAGTAGTCGTAATTTGGTTACCCAAATCCCCCCATTTGACATTAATGTCAAACCTTGTCATTTACTTTATTGTTGCGACAATGTCTACATCTACAAACGATTCGAACACCATTTTAATTCTTGATCAAATTCTTTATCGTATCACTCCATGTGGGATCGACCCCAACTCTTAGTTGGGTTTATACTTGTTAGTGACCGCCTACACTTAGAATCAAATGAAGTATAGTTGAGCGTTATAAAAAATGGTGCCACTATCGAAGAGTGGTGTTTAGAATTCTTTTATTGAAGTTTAGTCGTGAATTGATTTCGTTGTAGTCGAATTATCTTATTTGTGTTCTTTGTTGGCTGCTATTAAACATGTGAAGAGATGAGTGCCAATGGGAGCAATGCCAGCCAACTTGGGAACAACGATGACATCATGAAGATCAGTTGGGAAGTGCAAGTGCTATCCAATTGCCTCCAACTGTGGACAATGCGGTGTTCCACGTGACCAACACTATGTTGCGGCAGTTGCAAATGAAGGGTCTCTTTGGAGGACTTGTTCATGAGGACCCTCATGACCACATCCAGAACTTTGTGGATGTGTGTGGGCCATTCTCTTTCAAAAACATCACTCAGGAGTCAATCCAACTTCGTTTGTTTCCCTTTTATCTAATAGGCGAAGCAACGAAGTGGTTGGCCGATTTACTAAGGGAATCAATCACTTCTTGGGAGGAGCTCACTGATGTGTTTTATGTAAGGTTTTTCCCTCCCTCGAAGATGGTGAAGTTGGGGGATAATATTCAGAACTTCAAGAGAGTGGATGGCGAACCTATTCACGAGACATGGTTGAGGTTCCAGAAGTTGCTGCTCCAATGTCTAACTCACAGACTACCAGATAATGTGTTGTTACAATATTTTTATCGGAGCCTCGACTCAGTCAACAAAGGTTTGGCAGACCAGCTCATTCGAGGAGGAATCATGCAACAATCGTTTGACATAGCATCTACCCTGCTTAATGAGATGACAAAAAAACAATCGCGCTTGGTACACTAAAGAAGATCAAGTGTCTCCTTTGAACTTTAGGATGACGAAGGAACAAATGGAAAAGAACCAAAAGCGAGATGAAACCATGGCCAAAATGATGACCCAAATGGACCTATTGACAAAATATGTCATGGGAAGTGGTTCCAAGTCTGTGAACGCGGTCGGAGTTAGTGGAGTAAATCTTGATGAAGCACACTTTGAATCCATGTACAATGAAAAAGTGCATTTCTTGGCAAATCAAGCAGGAGGTTTTTGTCCAAACTATCCAAGACCGGGCAAGAATCAAGGTTGGAACAGGGATCACGATGATGGTTGGAGAGACCGAGATAGGAATTGGAGGGAGCGGGATGGCGACAAAGAACAATATGTGCCTCCCCATGAGCGTCAAAAGCCAAAAGAGCCAAGGGCTAATCCTGAAAATTTTCGCGCCAAAGATATGCTTGCTCGTATACTCAACAAAGTAGAAGGATCAGACAAGGTGCTAAAGGAAATGAAAGATGATGTCTCTTCTCTGAACCAAATAGTTACTCCACATTCGGTGTCTATTAAATAACAGGAAACATAGATGGGTCAAATCTCGACTTATTTGAATCCAAGACCAAAAGGAGGTTTAGCGAGTGATACCATGGTTAACCCAAAGAATGAAGCTTGAAAGCATGTCCTCGTCGTGCCACGACGTTAAATAAAGGTGCTTCTTAGGAGGCAACCCAAGGTTTACTTTTTGTCATTTGAATAAAGATTGTTAGATGTGCAGGTTGAAATTAAAGTTCTGAGAGGAAAAGGCAAATGGGCGAGCTCAGAACTCAGTCGGCGATTTGCCGAATGATTCGGCGAGCCCGATCCAACTCGCCCTTTGGACAAATAGATGGGCTGGTGTTCTAACAATTTCAGTGGGCTAAGTCCCACTCTGTGAATCACTGAGTGGATCAGCGACATAAGTACTCATCACCGATCTAGGCACGAATTGAAGAGTCAAAAGGCCTTTAACCGTTTTTAATTCAAAACCTTTCATTATTTTGAACTTTTTGACTTCTATGCTCTCTCAATCAAACTCTAGAATATATATTTTTAGTTTAATTCTTGTGGGTGTCCTCGTGTGGTCGAAATCCGAATTGTTTTCCATTCCTATCTCCTTGCTTTCTCGAATGCTTGTGTCTTCGATTAAGGTTAGTTCTCCAAAGTTGTTTTACATTGCAAATTTTGTCGAGCATGCGTGTGAGTAGTATGTTGTTCTATTTCATGCCTTGACTTTGTGCTAAGTTAATCCTTGGGATCTAATTTGAAGTCAAGCATTTCCGATATTGTCTTTAGCCTATTTGTTGTGATTTTTGTGATTGAATTGTTTAAATTGCGGTTGTAGTATATTGGGCTTGGTGTGGGTGAAGTCTAAGTAACCTGAATTGCATTAATCAACTTAATTTTTCCAATGATAGATCGGGTGACGTCATTCTTAAGGGTAAAGACATTGATTGGTCGATTTTAGACAAATTGGGGGAAGTCTGAGTACCTCGGGGTTGGTAATGATATGGGCTAGGCTTTAATTGCATAGAATATGGTTTTGATTTGGTTATCGTAGACTAAGTATTGGAAATTTGGAGTCGGGGTAAAAATCTGGCACGAGAGGCCAGTCGATGAGCTTAGTCGAGCTCGTCGACTGACTCGACGGTTCACCAATTAACCCCTTACCTCGCCATTTACCCTGAAATTTTGCTGTTGGATTCTGTAACATTTGGCGATACGCCTAAGCTTACTCGACGACTCATCGAATGACCCTTGTTATCGCCTATTTAGAGCCATGTTAATTGAAAATCTTACTGTGAATTTCGGTGAGCTACTTTTAGCTCGCTGATCTAGTTCGGCATCTCTCCGATTGACCCCGAACCTGGCCAACTTGTGCTCCTCCTGGCATTTTGATTCTGTGACTTTTGGCAAGCCCTCTAAGGCTCGCCGAATGAGCTCGGTGACTCGTCGAGTCTGTCGGCGAGTTTTTCTTCAAAATTTTGTTAAGTTTGACTTTTCACTGACCCTCTAAAACTGTGTTTGTTCAATTTGTGTTGTTGTGCAATTATGGCTAGGCCTAAGGTACCTGGACGAAATCAACCACCTAGAAAAAGCAGGAGGGGTGGTTATTTCTGAGAGGGCTGCTCCTCCACGAGTAACGCGATCCAAACTTCCTCTGACGTAGGGGGGAGGGGGCAGATAAAGGAAAAGGACATGTGGAGCTGAGTCCGGTTGATTCCAGCTCCGACAACATAGGTATCGAATCCACCTACCTCAGCACAACTGAGTCTGACCGTGAGGAAAATTCTGGGTCTTGATACTCTCAAATTACACCTCCCTAAAGAAGCATAAGCGATCGTTATCACCCAACTTGTAGGTTGGGGTCGATCCCACGAGGAAAATGGTTTAGACTTCACTTTAACTAACAATTATATTCGTTTAGTCAAGTTACTTCCAGAAACAAATAATTAAAGAGGGGGATTTGTGAAACAAATTGTAAGAATTCAGTAAGTAATCAGTAAATAAAAGTCAATTTTAGTTGTTATCAAGATGAGAGAATTAACTAGGGTATACGTGTTCCCCACAAGCTCATAACGCAGTAATCCTAGTAATAGCAATCCTTTCCTAGCGTACTACATGCAAAGTGATAAGCTAGGTATCTCTAAATCCTTGGTCCGGCATCTAGAGAATTTCACCCCGCACCTTGGTCCGGCTACATGTATATAATTTACTAACCCTTACCTTTACCTCATATTAGACATCACATCGATGTTTGGCTTAGTTATTACTTCACACCAATCGACACTAGACTATTAGATAGTATCACACTAAATCTATGTTGATAATTATTTTCTTGTTGATTACCTCATTGGTCCGGCTAGTAGCAACAAGGCGAGTTCCAATGTTGCGCACCGTTAAAAAGACTTTTTAAACGAAAGAATTATCGATGCATACAAAACACTATTCAAGAACTGGTTATTTACTATTCATACTTTGTTAATCGCTCATGGTTCCCACAACCCTAGTTGTGGAGTTTAGTTACCCATAATCATATAAACATAATTCATTGTTTTAGATGAATAATTATGAACTTACGTAAGGAGAATAATAAACCCAGAAATTCAACTTGAATTGCAACACCAAAATCTTCAAAACAAACTTAGGAAATTAAGAATTTCTAAAGTTGCAAGTTATTCTCCTTTGTCAAAAACTAGAATAAAAACAAAATAGTCTAGCCCCTAAAAACGAGGTTTACATACCGTATTTATAGAAAACAAATCCTAAAAATAAAAGGGAAACAAAATAAGGAAATAAAACTGCAGGACACGTCTCCATTCCACGAGGCTCACATACGGTTCGTAAGTCGAGTGACGGTCCATAGGTCTCTTCCGTGGCTCCATACTTAGCCGATTTGAAATTTGCACAAATCCACCTCTTTTAGTCAGCTTCCACGAACTTGCAGCACGGTTCGTCAGTTAGACGACGGACCGTCAGTCACCTCCGTCGCTCCATACTTAGATTATTTCAACTCAGGTACTGGAACCACTCCTCTGATCACTTTTACCGAGATGCAGGACGGACCATAAGTTATTCGACGGTCCGTCAGTCCCCACCGTGGTTGACTCTTTTCATCACTTGCCTCAGCTACATTTTCATCTTTTCACGCCTGAGTTTATTTCTTAAAATTACAACAAAAAACACATAAAACTACACAAAAATGCCTTAGACATTCACAAATCATAAGTGAAACGTATCAATAGTATCATAAACTCACGATACATCAACACCCTCAACTTAAAATCGTTGTTTGTCCTTAAACAACACATTATGACTCTAAACGACACTTGTACAGAAGCAAACAATTTCAGCCCAAGCAATCACATGGCCCTTCATCCCGACTCTTATTTTGAGTGCGACTTTGTTCTCTTAGACTCAAACAAGCTAATTTGTGCGGATCCAAACATAACAATGACTGACCAAGCAACACAAACCTCCACAGTTTTACTATCACCAAGGTACCAATTTTTCTGACAATATAACTAGTGCCCTTACTTCAAACGAACCCCTTTCTCACACACTAAATGTTATTCTTGGTACATGGAGTTATTCAACACTCATACTCAGAAATAATTTCAAGTACAGTTGGTGCTCAATGCCATAGGCTTGCCCTTATTTTCACTGCTTAAACTCTCCAAACTAGACTCTAGGATCACTATATGGCTTTCTTGGCTTGTAACGTAGGCCTAGGGTCAGGTGTGGTACATTTGGGTACTTTTAGTGACTTTCTGCCCTCCTTGACATTACTTTATGCTTTCGACTTCTTTTTGCCCTATCTTTTGATATCTTACCTTTTTCCTCTTTCCCTTGATTCTTTTCAACCACGGATGCGACTTCCACTTTGTAGCTCTTGTACTTTTCAATCTCATCTTTTTCTTGCGTTTTATTCTTCTTGCTTTGTTTTCACCAAAGTCACATCCTCTTTCTAGTTTTCTTTTCTTTTCTTTTCAACACCAAACTCTTTTCCTACCCATCTTTCTTTTGGTCTCCTCTTTCATAGCCACCCTCGACTTATGGATTTTCCATGAATTGAGGTGCACAATACCCGATGTTGGATGAAGGCCAAGAACGAGGTCACGTTAGCAGTAGCCACCCTCAACTTAGGCTTTTGGCCTAAGTTGAGGTACACATGTCCAAGGAAGGACCAAGGCCAAACATTAGATTTTGGGAAGGTGAATTAGGGATTTAGAAAGAAATGGTCTATTTTAGGCTCAAAGTATTTGGATCGAAGGGAATATTCTTTTCATTTGGTCGGACTCTTTTTAGGCAATTTAGTGGACTATTTAGACCAAGGGTCTATGATCATTTCCTAGCATCTAGAGTAGATTATCGTAGCAGGACCAACCGGGCAAGTTCTAGATTGGCACACAACTGTTTGAACAATCAATCATTCTCTCACTCACTTGGCACATAGTTACATTATTAGATTACCCAGTTTAAGTTAAGCCTAGGTCATGCAGTTTGTTCATTCTTATGTCAGTTTTAGAGCCAACACATTCAACTTATTCTAGCCTCTTGAGTTTTAGCACACAAGTCATTTTTCAAAAAGGAGATTATGCCATCATGCTTCAAGATTATTTTGCTTCTACACATACGATTTCTAACACAAGCTGGTTCAGCAGAAAATAAACAGCCTCTTGGGGAAAAAGAACACAGGCAAGAAAACCCCAAGAGAGGATTATGAGTTGGGTTACTCAGACTTCACCCTATCACCCACAATCCATTTACCCCACCCCCAACAAAATAAGTGCAATTGTCCCAATGCACAAAAACAGTAAAATAAAAAATAGATTTGGGTGAAGTAAACCTGTGGCACATAGCACCGACGCTTCATCAACAAGCGGGTAGGTCTGATTTCCCGACCTTCGCAACAGCAGTAGTGAGGTCACCCTTAGTAGTGCCCGTATCTTTAGTTACAACACCCTCAATAGTGCTATTCGTCAGCCTCACCTCACCCTTAGTAGTGGGCAAAGAACTCGACACTCCAACCATCATCTCATGGGCTCTCTGCTCCCGTAACTGTTGATCTACGATGGAGGCTTTTATGGCCACTCTGTCTAACTTGCGCTGCTTCCTACTGGCTTTTTCTGCCTCCATGCATTTGGGTGTCGACTAGATCGGTGCCTTTTCCCATGGGCACGTGCTGGCTGCTCCACCTCATCTTCGCTAAACAGTGCACCTAGAACTGTATCATCGCCAAGTGCAGAGGGTGCAGCCTGAGGCTCAACAACGAGTGTAGCAAAAATGGCATCCACATTGGTCCGGAGACCAGCTATATCTTTCCGGAGGGCAGTCACATCAGCGGTGGGGGCAGGCCTCTCCAACACTCTCACCTCGAAGGTATCTAAGCGTGCGTGAAAAGCTTGGACCTTCTGGTCCATCATCGCCGCCATCATCTTTTTCGCTCGCTCATCAGACTCGGCAATAAATTTCCTCATTCATGTCTTCAGGTGATGTAGCAGGGTGGCTATCTGACCCTCCAACTTTTGGACTCGAGCCAATGGTATCATAGTCGTTCCGGAGAGTGGGGTGGCTCGAGATGAGCTCGGGGCCTGGATGGCCGACTGAGAAGAGGAAGGTGGGTGCTCATCAGTTAGAGCGGTAGTGGGGGCCCCATCTACCGTGAATTCGCCTTCGGAGAGTGGCAGCATAGGAAGCGTAAAACTCCCGCACAATCTCCTCGCTATAAGTACCCAAATCATGAGCCATCCACTCGCACTTGTGTCTTTGGAAAAGCTGGTGGATATTTGGCATAGTGTGGAGGCTCCCGGTGAGAACTTTGCGCTCCTCCGTAATTGTACGGGCCATCTTGTCCTTGGCATTCTTCATCTTGGCGTCACGATAAATCTCCCACTGCCCCTCGACGCACCACCTGTTCGGCTCTCCGTCCACATGATCCAGTTGGTTATTTTGAGGAATGTGAATCCCGTCAGAGCTAGATTCCCCATTAGACGAGGCATCCGCTTCATGTGCACTTGAACTAGTGGCGGACCCGGACTCGGACCCAGACCCTGCAGCAGAGTTGGACTCAGAACCGGACCCAGACCTAGTTGGTGACCCTATTAGTGTATCCTCCTCATCAGACGGGGAGGCAGTGACTACGTCGGGGAGCACCTTCTTGGATTGGTTCCGAGCGGTTTGGGAAGGTGTGGGTGAGTAATTCGGGTCTCGTTGCCTGTCGATATCCTCATTGATCAGTCGTAAGGTCGGCGCCACAGATTTTGACCGGCCCCTATTGATGACGACTTTCTTGTTTGGTATCATGGTACCTGGGGAGGAGATGTTAGTACCTAACACAGAAGGAAAGAAAAAATAATAAGAATAATAATAATTTTTTTTACAGTAAGCTACAGTGGTAACCGACGGAGGGAACCGACGGTCCGTAGGTCAACCTAAGGTCCGTGGACCTGCTCCATAAGTCAAAAGTAACCAGGGCATAATCACAGATGGAAACGACGGAGATGCAGGACGGTCCGTGGGTCATTCCACGGACCATAGTCCACCTCCAACATGTCACACTTGGGAAATTTCCCAACTGCCCCTGCCACGGACCTGATCAACGGTCCGTCGACTGAACGACGGTCCGTGGACGGAGTCTCGTGGGTGGGTCTAGGCTAATTTTATGCATCAGTGCTTATCATTTAGACATACAAGAGGATCAATAAAAATATTTAAGCAAGTTTAATCATGCATTTCAACACTCCACATGCTAGTTTGTCATTCTCGGGGGTCCAATAATTTAGTTAAACACGCCATTCATACAAGTTATGGAACCCTAAGTCGGAACTTACATTTAGACTCGTAGTTCTACTGGTTTCAAGTTAGAATTACCTACAATCACTGACCATCGTCCCAAGGGCGTCTAAATTTCATATTTAACATGCATTTAGGGATGATTAGCTACCCAAGGTCAAGACCTACTCCCGACTTACCCTATTCAAGCTATGAATCGTAATTCAAAGTGAGGGGACAGTCAGTTACCTTACAAGAAACGAGGAGTGGTGTGATTGCGTGCCGAGACTTAGATTCCTGACTGAATTTGACCCAATGTTGTATCGTAGCCGGACACCAGACTCTCTTGATGATGGGAATTTTCGAGAAAGATGGGAAGGGTGTGAGTATGTGGATATTGGGGGTGAATTTCTTTGGGAGATCTGATGGAGGGTGGTGTGAGGGAGTGAATTGGGGTGTGGGGGTTCAGATGAGGATTTTTGGAAAGAGTGGGAAATGTTTTAAACTTTGGGGTTTTTTAAATAGAGAAAGTCCGGGTTGGGTCGGGTAGACTAGGGTTTCGACCTACAAGACCCCGCTTACGGTTCGTAGGTCGATCTACGGTTTGTAGGTCTAGACCGTAGATCACCTCAACACTTAGAAAAATTTAGGGACTTACCTAGGATCTACAGATGCCATTCACGGTCCGTGGTGTGAACGACGGACCATCGATGGGGTCCGTAGACCGTTGCACTAGACATTTTTCTGCAGAGTCTGCTTTTCTCCCCTGCACATGTAGCAACCATTAGCTCTTTCTTTTTACATTTTCTGGACACTTTTTAGACACGGACCCTATGCTATGTCTAGCCAACACTAAAACAAAACTAAAACAACTGTCTAAATGAGTACAGAGGAGCAACTACTAAACGACCTATTGTTGGCTAGATTTTATATCTTGGGTTGCCTCCCAAGCAGCGCTTAATTTAACATCGCGGCACGACGCATGCCTCTTAATTACTCGGACTTAATCCAGATGATAGGCCTCAACAACTTATTGCACACTTTCTGCGTTTCCCAGATAGATCTTGATCCTTTGCCCGTTAACCATGAACCTTGTTCCTTCACTGTTCTCAAGCTCCACTGCTCCATGGGGGAGCACTTTTGTGAGAAAAAATGTCCCGGTCCATTTGGATTTGAGTTTGCCCGGAAACAAGCGCAACCTAGAGTTAAATAGAAGCACAAGATCACCCACAACAAATTCTCGCTTTTCAATTCTTTAATCATGATACCTCTTCATCTTCTTCTTGTACAAGGCTGAACTTTCATAAGCTTTTAGGAGAAATTCATCAAGCATATTCAAGTCATTCATTCTTTGATTAGATGCGGCTCCCCAATCCAAATTTAGCTTCTTCATCGCCCACAAAGCTTTATGCTCTAGCTCTACTGGTAAAAGGCAAGACTTCCCATATACAAGTTGGTAAGGAGACATACCTATGGGGGTCTTGTATGCAGTGCGATAGGCCAATAGAGCATCATCAAGCTTCCTTGACCAATCCGTTCTATTAGCATTCACAGTCTTTGCCAAAATCTGTTTGATCTCTCTGCTGGACACTTTAACTTGCCTGCTAGTCTGTGGATGGTAAGGAGTGGCTATATTGTGGCGGACACTATACTTCTCGAGTAGCGCCTTGAACAACTTATTACAAAAGTGGGAATCTCCATCACTGATAATCGCCCTCGGGGTACCAAATCTGGAGAAGATATTCTTTTTCAAAAATGTGGTGACACTTTTACCTTCATTGTTGGGGAGCACAACTGCTTCCACCCACTTCGATACATAATCAACGCAACAAGAATATACTTCATCCCATGTGAACTCACAAATGGACCCACAAAATCAATGCCCCATACATCAAACAACTCTATCACCAATATAGGATTCATAGGAAGCTCTTGCCTCTTTGAAATCCCTCATTCTCTTTGGCAACGATCACAAGACTTGGCGAAATCATGAGCATCTTGATGGATGGTAGGCCAGTAGTACCCACACTGCAAAATCTTATGCGTAGGCCGAATACCACTATGATGCCCACCAACAGGCGATGGATGGCATGCTTCAAGTACACTCAACATCTCAACCTCGGGCACACAGTGACGAATAATCCCATTAGCAAAACTATGATACAAGTAAGACTCTTCCCAAAAGAATTTCTTCACATCATGCATAAACTTTTTCTTTTGGTGAAAAGACAAGTCCAGTGGGACCAAATCGCTTGCCAAATAATTAGCAAAGTCTGTGAACCAAGGAATCAGATCATGAGAAGCAGCCAATACCTGTTCATCTGGAAAAGTATCATTAATTTCAGCCCTATCACCAAGCTTTAACATATCCTCTTCCTCTAATCTGGACAAGTGATCGACAACTTGATTTTCGGTCCCCTTTCTATCTTTTATCACAAAATCAAGCTCTTGCAGCAACAATACCCATCTAATCAACCTCGGTTTTGCATCCTTCTTCGCCATCAAATACCTCAATGCAGAATGGTCAGTATGCACTATGACCTTAGTACCAAGCAGGGAGAATCGAATTTTTTTGAATGTGCAAACCACCACAAGAAGCTCTTGTTCAGTCATAGTATAATTCTTCTGGGCCACATTTAGAGCTTTGCTAGCATAGTAAATAGGATGGAGAATTTTCTCTCGCCTCTGTCCCAATACCACACCAAGTGCCACTCCACTCGCATCACACATTACCTCAAACGGTTGTTCCCAATCTGGTGAAATAATGATAGGTGCAGTAGCTAACTTGTCTTTCAACTCTCCAAATGCTCTTAGACAAGCATCATCAAAATATAACTTACACTCCTTCTCGAGCAGTTTGCACAAATGATGTGCAATTTTTGAGAAATCTTTGATGAACCTCCTATAAAAACCTATATGCCCAAGAAAACTCCTAACACCTTTTACAGAGATAGGTGGAGGAAGTGTTTCTATTACCTCAACTTTCACTTTATCTACCTCAATGACCTTCTCAGAAATCCGATGACCTAGAACTATCCCTTCTTTCACCATAAAGTGGCACTTCTCCCAATTCAGCACCAGATTGCAATCTTCACACCTTTTAAGCAGCTCAGCCAAATGATTCAAATATCGATCAAAAGAGTCACCTACCACAGAGAAATCATCCATAAATACCTCAATAGTATCCTTCACCATATTAGAGAATATCGACATCATGCAACGCTGGAAGGTTACTGGAGCATTGCACAACCCAAAGGGCATCCATTTGAAGGCGAAAGTCCCATATGGGCAAGTGAAGTGGTCTTCTCTTGGTCCTCCGGGGCTATAGAAATCTGATTTTAGCCCGAATAACCATCAAGAAAACAATACCAACCCTTACCAGCAAGTCTATCCAACATCTGATCCATGAATGGCCTAGGGAAATGGTCTTTTTCTATCCAAGCATTTAGCTTCTGGTAGTCCATGCAGACTCTCTATCCAGTCATGGGCCGCATCGAAACAAGCTCATTTCTCTCATTAGGAACCACAATAATCGTACCTTTCTTGGGCACACATTGAACATGACATACCCAACTACTATCTTCAATGGGATAGATAACCCCAACATCCAACCACTTAATGATCTCCTTTTTAACTACCTCTTGCATAGGCAGATTTAATCATCTTTGGTGCTCAATACTAGGTTTGTGATCTGGCATGAGTTGGATTTTGTGGGAACAAATACCGGGAGGAATCCCAATAATATCCGCAATAATCCACCCAATAGCTCACTTGAACCTCTTTAACACAATCACCAAGCACACTACTTGTCTTGCATTTAAATCTGCCATAATGATGACCAGCAAAGTATTATCTCTACCCAAGAATACATACCTCAAATGCGGTGGTAGAGCTTTAAGCTCCATTGTTGGTGCCTCCACAATAGATGGTCTCACGGGTGGAGACTCACGATTCTTCATGTCTAACTCATACTTCTTTGGTTTTGACCGATATTCGCACCTATCGAGTGCAGCTACCAACTCATCGTACTCTTCAATACCATCACTATCGAAATTCATCATAACTGCTGCTAGTGCCTTGACACCGAGTCGCTCTTCAACTTGCACTTCTGTTCCACTCTTAACCCTGTAAGTTATAGTAGATACCGTTTGGAGCTCACCACTCTGCTTCATGGACCTACAAATATTGAAAGTTGCTTCTTCATTATTCAGTCTGAACTTCATCTGCCCCTTCTCCATATCAACCAACGCACGACCTGTGGCAAGGAATGGTCTCCCAAGGATGATGAGAACCTCAAAATCAACCTTAAAGTCAAGAATCACAAAATCCACCAGAAAGATGAACGACTCCACTTTCACTAGCACATCATGGAGTACACCAATGGGCCTTTTTACGGTTCGATCGGCCATAAGTAACCGCATCATAGTAGGCTTTGGATCCCCAAGACCCAACTTCTTATAAATAGACAATGGCATGAGGTTGATGCTAGCACCAAGATCACACAATGCCTTAGCAAAGTGTAACAACCCTATAGTACATGGAATCGTGAAAGCACCAGGATCTTTATTCTTCTACACAAGAGACCTTGTAGCAATAGCGCTACAATGCTGCAATCTATCATCATCTTCAAAACTCACAGACCTTTTCTTTGTCACCATATCTATCATAAACTTTGCATACCCAGGCATTTGCTCCAAGGCTTCTATCAACAGATCGTTGATGGAAAGCTGCTTCAGCATAGTAATAAACCTGCGATATTTACCATCTTCAGTCTTTTTCACTAACCTCTGTGGAAAAGGTGGTGGGGGTCTAGGTATGGGGACCACTTTCTGAGATACCTCCGCTTTTTTCTCTGTCGCATTTTCAGACTCTTTTCTAACCTCTACCACATCATCTTCTTTTTTAATCTCAACATCCACCACAAACGGCATAGGTGGATCAATGGTTTGCTTACCCCCTCGAGTAGTAACTTCCATACAATGACCATCATTCATTGGATTCTGGATGGCGTTGCTAGGAAGAGTGCCAGGTTGACGTGGGTTCACTGTAGTAGACAACTGAGTCATCTGCTGCTCTAAATGCTTTATTGACACTGGATGGGCATAAACCTTTTGACCAATACCAGACAAGTCGTTTCTCATTTCCTTCATATTCTCATTAGTTGCATCAAACCTTCTCATCATCTTCTGCATCATATCTTCAATTCGCGCCATATTGCCTCCAGCTTCCCTAGTACTAGATTCCCAATTTTGAGAGGGAACATAAGGTCCAACCCGATCATTTTTGTTGCCATAGTTGTTCCGGTTGTAGTTGTTGTCGCGATTGAAGTTCCCATCCCGGACATATTGACCCTCTCGATTGTAATTGCCATAGTTCCGACCTTGGTTTCCTTGACCTTGGCGCTAATTTTCCGTGTTGGATCCTTGGGAATTTGGTCAAAAACCCCCCGTCTGATCATTCACCGCATAAGCATCCTCTTCATAGTAACACTCTTCAACTGGTGGTGGAGTTATAGTCATGTAGTTCACAACATTTACCTTTTCCGCAGCTCCGCTCACATGCTTTAATACCAACCCCAACTCGGTCCTCATCTGGGCCATCTCCTCACGAATCTCATCTGCAGACTGGTTGCTTGTAGCATGAACAGAAAATGTGTTTCTCCCAGTATCTGACCTCCTAGTGCTCCATGCTTTATTGTTGTGAGAGATCTTCTCTAGTTTTTCTGCAATCTATACGTATGTGCACTCACCATATGAACCTCCAGCAATAGTATCAAGCACTGCTTTATTGTTGTCATCCTGAACTCGAAAGAAATATTCCTTCAATGACTTATCATCAATACGTTGATTCAGAACACCTCTTATGAATACAGTGAGTCTGTCCCAAGAGCTAGCTACTCACAGACTCTCTAGGTAATGCCACAAAATTGTTGACCTTATCTTTATGGTTGAGCTTCTTGGACACTGGATAATATCTTGCTAAGAACACATCCTTCAGTTGGTCCCATGTATAGATTGAGTTATAAGGGAGCTCAATGAACCATATAGCAGCATCGCCTGTCAGTGATAGAGGGAACACTCATAATCCAATGACATCCATATCCAAGTCTGGCCGACCTACACAGCTTTTGCAAACCACCCTTAGCTTGGCTATGTGAGCATGTGGGTCCTCCGATGGCGACCCCGAGAACAAGCCCCTCGCTGTAAGCATCTGCATCAAGCTACTGGCCACTACAAATGTGTTCCCCAGAGGCAAAGGGGGTAGGACAAGAGGTCCATCAGAGTCAGCAATATTGATGTTGCTCGTATAGTTGTCATGCAGTCGTGGGTCTGGTAGACCCTGCACCCTCAATGCATCTCCCAATTGATTTTCAGCTGGAACCTGATTGTCCCCACCAACTACCCTCGGAGGTTGCAACCCAACTTCATCATCTATATTGCCTCTGATAGGATTAACTTGAACTCCTTGATTCTTCATTCTTTGCAAAGTTCGGTTCAACTCCGGATCGTAAGGAGTAAATGGTTCACCTTGGCTCCGTATACTTAGCATACACTAGAGTCAAAACCTGAAAGAGACAAAAACAAAAAAAAAATCAAATTAGGAAATATTTGACTAAAGTTCAACAATGTAGTTAAAATAAATCTAATAGCCAAATTCCCCGGTAGCGGCGCCAAAATTTGATACGCTCAAATTACACCTCCTTAAAGAAGCATAAGCGATCGTTATCAAGTAAAGAACCCAACTTGTAGGTTAGGGTCGATCCCACGAGGAAAATGGTTTAGACTTCACTTTAACCAACAATTATATTCGTTTAGTCAAATTACTTCCAGATACAAGTAATTAAAGGGGGGGGATTTGTGAAACAAATTGTAAGAATTCAGTAAGTAATCAGTAAATAAAAGTCAATTTTAGTTGTTATCAAGATGAGAGAATTAACTAGGGTATACGTGTTCCCCACAAGCTCATAACGCAGTAATCCTAGTAATAGAAATCCTTTCCTAGTGTACTACATGCAAAGTGATAAGCTAGGTATCTCTAAATCCTTGGTCCGACATCTAGAGAATTTCACCCCGCACCTTGGTCCGGCTACATGTATATAATTTACTAACCCTTACCTTTACCTCATATTAGACATCACATCGATGTTTGG
>JAJOOR010023766.1:0-31691 GCA_036250505.1 Solanum acaule
TTTCTAGTCAGTTTAGAGGCTTATTTCAGACATAGTTAGATTCAGCCTAGTATTTTGAGTTTGATATTTCTTTTGTATTAAACTCTCAGATTTGATATATTCAGTTATAGTATATGGGTATTCCCCATCATTTCAGACTTACTTTATGATTTAGCTTCCGCATCAGTTATAATTATCTTTAGTATACTCATGATCATGCCAGCAGGATTAGCTTGGGATCACTTGTGGTCCTAGGTCCCGTGTCCGCGTCTTGGGGGTAGCTCGAGGCGTGACAAACTTTAGTATGCTCATATTGGATGGTTTGAAGTTGGTGAAGCTGGATTGATAGGACCAAATTTAGTTCATCAAGCTATGGAGAAGGTAAAAGTGATTTAAGAGAGGTTGAAAATGGTACAGAGTCGTCAGAAATCCTATACTGAGGCTAGGAGAAGAGAGTTGGAGTTTGAAGTAGATGATTGGGTGTATCTAAAAGTTTCACCCATGAAGGGTGTTATGAGGTTTGGTAAGAAGGGGAAGCTTAGTCCTTGATATATCGGACCTTACCGAATATCCAAGAGGATTGGCAAATGTGGTGGTGGTCTCATGTCGACACTACCTATGACTTGGACAACATTTTTAGGCTTCTTTATGGAGAAGTATATACCCTGGATTTTGAGGGACATGAGGAGAGATGAGTTCATGAATATAGAGTGAGGGAAGATGTTTTTTGTAGCCTATAAGGTGAAATTTTGTGCTTTATCTAGATATGCTACTCAACTTTGCTTCAGTCCAAAAGAGTAGATTTGCCACTTTGTGAAGGGATAGAGGTCTGATTTGCAGATTCAAACTTAATAGGTGGCTGCTTCAGCAAAATATTTTCATAAAGTGTTTGATTTTGTGATGAAGGTAGATGGGTGAATCCAAATGACTTCTCCAAGGTGAAAACGTTCAAGAAATTTCATAAGGGAGGCAAGTTTAGTGTTTATACTCTTGTTGGTGAGTCTATACTAGTTGAGAAAGTGTACATGTCTTGCCTTGTGACTTTTGTGGAGAGTAGAACTTATGTAGATTTGATTATTCAAGATATGGTTGATTTTGATGTAATTTTGGGTATGCCTTGACTTTCTCCAAATTTTGCTATCTTAGATTGGAATGCTAAGATAGTGACCTTGGCAAAGCCTAGGATAGATCCGCTGGTGTGGAAGGGTGACTATAGTCGCACCCCAATTCAGATCATCTCTTTTCTTAGAGCTAAGAGGTTGGTGAGTAAGGATTTTTCTGCCTTCTTGACACATCTAAGGGATGATAGTTCCAAAGTGCCTTTGATTGAGTCTATTGCGATAGTGTGTGAATTTGTGGAAGTTTTCCCTGTAGACCTGCCTGGTATACCACCGGACAAAGATATTGATTTTGGTCCACTTGAGTTTAGGGAGTTGAAGGCCCAACTTCAATAGTTTTGGGTAAAGGTTTTATAAGACCAAGTGCCTCTCCTTGGAGTGCTCCTGTTTTATTTGTGAAGATGAATGATTTTAGTTTTCGAATATGTATAGACTACAGGCAGCTGAACAAGGTGACTTTTAAGAACAAGTACCTAATTCCTCACATTGATGACTTGTTCGATCAGTTGTAGGGTGCTTGTGTCTCCTCCAAAATTTATTTGAGATCTAGTTATCTTCTACTGAAAATGCGGGCATCGGATGTGCCGAAGACTACTTTTTGAACAAGGTATGGACACTATGAATTTTTAGTAATGTCTTTTGGGCTTACAAACTCCCCTGCTACTTTCATGAGCTTGATGAACAAAAAATTTAAGCCCTATTTGGTTCTATTTTTTATGGTATTTATTGATGATATACTAATCTACTCAAAGAATAGAAAAGAACATGAGGAGCATCTGAGAATTGTACTGAGATTGTTAATGGAGAAGAGACTTTATGCCAAGATATCCAAGTGTAAGTTCTAGCACAATTCAGTGTCCTTCCTGGGGCATGTTCTTTCTAAGGATTGCGTGATGGTGGATCCCCAGAAGATTGAAGCAGTGAAGAGTTGGGCAAGGTCCACTTATGTTTTAGAGGTAAGGATTTTTGTTGGTTTAGTTAGTTACTATCGTCGGTTCGTCAAAGGATTTTTTCCATTTCTTCCCACCTAATCAATTTGACCAAGCAGAATGCTTAATTTATATGGTCGGATGAGTGTGAAGAGAGTTTTCTAAAACTCAAGTCCTTGTTGACTACTGAACTGATTCTTGCCTTGCTTGTGAAAGGTAAGAATTTCATTGTTTATTGTGATGCATCTTATTCTGGTTTAGGAACAATGCTAATATAGGATAGGAATGTAATTGCCTATGCTTCAAGATAATTAAAAGTGCATGAACATAACTAAACAACTCATGATTTGGAGTTGGCTATGGTTGTATTTTCCTTAAAGCAGTGGAGGCATAATCTATATGGATCAAGTGTGAAGTGTATATATATTATCGTAGTCTACAATATGTGTTCATTCAGAAAGACTTGAATTTGAGGTAGAGGAGGTAGATAGAGTTGCTAAAAACTGTGATATTACTATTCTTTACCAACCAGGTTAAGCTAATGTTGTGGATGATGCCCTGAGCAGAAAAGTACAAAGCATGGGAAGTGTAGCCCATTTGCATATTTTTAGATGCTCATCGGCTAGAGAGGTTTAAATTCTGGCTAATGACCTTATGAGGCTAGAAGTAATTGAGAAATGACGATTCTTGGCCTGTGTCGAGGCAAGATCTTCTTTTCTAGACAAGATTAAAGGAAAGAAGTTTGATGGTGAGAAGCTAAGATGGATATGTGATATGGTCTTACAGGGAGAGGCTAAGGAGACTGTGATTGATGAGGAAGACGTCTTAAGGATTGAGGTCATTTATGTGTGCCCCGAGTTGATGATTTAAGTTAGACTATTCCTATAAAGGCTCATAGTTTGAGGTATTCCATACATTCTGGTGCATTCAATATTTATCGTGATCTAAGACAACATTATTGGTGGAGTAGAATGAAGCATCAAATTGTTGATTTTGTTGTCTAATGACTGAATCGTCAGCAGGTAAAGTATGAGCATTAGAGGCCTGGAGTGACACTTTAGAGAATGCCTATTCCTGGATGGAAGTGGGAAAGGATTGCAATGGACTTTGTGGTTGGTCTTCGAAAGAGCTTGGGTAAGTTTGATTCAATATAGGTAATTGTTGATAAGTTAACTAAGTTTGCACACTTAATTCCGGTCAAGGTGACTTATAATGCAGAGAAGTTAGCCAAACTCTATATCCTTGAGATTGTGTCACGACCCAGGGGTACACCCTAGATGTAACATTGCATACTTGACCCCGAAGGGGTCTCATACAAGCCCTTAGCATGTCATAACATAAGATAATAGAAAAGTACGGAAATTTTAAAAACTTTATCCTTACAATCGAAGTCTTTTATAAAATCAAGCGGAAGTCTTACTACACTTTGTCTCAAACCATCTAAACTCAACTTTGAATTAAACCTTTGGGACGCAGCCCATACAATAGTATAAAACATAAAGAAAAGACATAAAGGTAGTGGTGGCTTTATCCTCGATGCTATGAGGACTCACCAAATCCTCAACTTCTTGCACTTCTAGAAACCTATCCTCAAGAATGGAACTCAATGTCGCCAAACCCTACATTTGATAAGAATATAGGCAAGAGTATGCATTAGTACAAAATGTACTAAATATGTTAGCTAGCATAACATCATAAGAGCATAACAAAAGTGTTATCCAATCTAAGACGTAAGTCATAAGCATAAGAGACAATAACATAATCATAAGCATAATCTCCAACATAGACATAACATGAGCATAAGTGAACATAAGGCATAATCCAACAACATAGGAATTACCACATATTCATAAGCTTAGTACATACTCAATTCCTCTTAACATAGGAGAAACTTCATAAGTAACCTTCAAGTTATACTTGTGCAATGCATAGATGAGAACTCATAATCCCATCTAGGCTAAGTATCACTTTTATGCCATCATACCTCTTCATCATATTTGATCTTACCCTTTAGCTTACTTTTCATAGACAAGGTAATCTCTCACCTTTAGTCAATCATAGCATGGAAAGCAACTATGGAAACAATCCAAATTAAGCATACAACATATAAGAGCAACACCTCATATTTAACTTTAAGTCATACTTTGTGCAATGCATGGATAAGACCCCATAATCCTACCCATACTAAGTACCACTTTAGGCTTTCTTGCATATTGATCATCTCTTTGATCTCATACTTAGCTCATCATAAAGGACAAGGGTAATCACCTCAAGTCATACATATCATGGAATCATAAAGACAAATGGAATCACCTCTAGTCATATATATCATGGAATCATAAAGACAAGGGGAATCACCTCTAGTCATACATATCATGGAATCATAAAGACAAGGGGAATCACCTCTAGTCATACATATCAATGAATCATAAAGACAAGGGGAATCCCCTCTAGTCATACATATCAATGAATCATATGTATTCGCCTCCATGTTCATTTTAATGAGATATAGGTATTCGCCTCCATATCCATTAATAAGGATCATAGGTAATTGCCTCCATGATCAACATAAAGGCTAATGGATAATCACTGCTTGCCTTGGGAGTCATACATACATAAAGGGTAATTACCTCACACTCCACATATCATGACATGGGTAATCACCTCATGTTTAACTAATTAGGAATAAGGGAACTCACCTCACATTACTATCATATAAAGGTCTTTTAGGGGAATCACCACAACCTCATCAAATTTCATAGTCCTTGGACTTAGATTCATTTTAGGTGATAATAGCCTTTCAACCTAGAATCATTCTATGTGAGATAGCCTTTCATAACATATCATATTCATGCATAATACCATATCTAGAATTCTACATTAGACATGGAAATCATCAAGACTCAAGTGATTCTATCATTTCATACATTCAAACATTCATTAGGTAGATTAGGTAGGTAAAGATCTTTCATCACAATTCTATTCATTAGCCTTCTATTCCCATATATATTTTACTCTCAAAGTCTTAGCATCCATATTTCATCATATTAGCTTTAATCTCAAAGATTTACTTCTTACAATCATCATACATATCTAGATCACAAGATAATCTAGTCACAAGCTTCATCTTTAAGCAATTATAACCTTAATTCATCATAAAGGCTCAATCTCATTCATTACTAGTAAAGATCCATCATATAATCTTTAATCTAATTCAATTCATGTTTACATACTTCTATTCTTTATCAATTTTTATACATGTCATCAATTCTAGAAGATCACCTGTGAATCCTCAATTTCCCCTCACAAGGCATAAACCCACATTCTCCAATTTCATCAATTAAACTAGGGTTAACCATGGAAAACACATAATATCATCATAATATCTTAAATCAATACTAAATCAATCATAAACAAGTACTATCCACTCAATTGGAATCATACTCAACTAAACCCACAATTTTTGAAGGAACCCTACCTTGAATTGAGGATTTCATCTTCACAATTGGGGGAAAACTAAGGGGCTCCATGGATGGAAGAATCTATGGATGAATAATATAACATACCTTGACTATAAATCCCTCATAATTCTTGCAGCAATGGAGGAATTTGACCTAGCTTAGATTCTTCTTCTTCTTCTTCTTGGAGTTTTCTAGAGAATGGACTTTTTAGATGAAGAACTTCGGGATCTTATGGTGTTTTGGAATTAATGACTTAATTAGGGTGGTTAAAGACTTAAAATAGTTTATATAGGTGTATAAAGTCCATACAAAATGACACCCACTTAAAATTAACTAAAAAGGAATTTACTAAAAGACCCCTCACTAGGAAACCATGGTGCCAGGCACCACGACAGGGCTCATGAGCTGTAGTCAATACCATGAACCATTGTCAGGACCATGAGTCGTGGTCCTTGGGCAGTGGCTAAGGCTTGAGGTCTTTCCCCCCAATAATTAAAGGCAACTTCACGGCCACTCCTACGAGCAGTCTAGGCCTTCACGAGACGTGAAGTGGCTCGTGTGGAGGAGGCCAACTTGGGAAGGCTTGAGGGGCACACTGCCTCACCACCACGGGTGGAACCACGATCTATGGTGGCCACCACGAGCCATCTAGGCTCTCGTGGTCATGGGCAGTGCCATGGCAAGCATGGGGCAGCCTTGGCTCTTGTCCTTGGCCCTTGCCCCTTTGCCTTGGATCATGCCCTCTTGGCCTTGACTTGTAGCCTTCAACTTAGCCCTAGATGGTCTACTAAACTACGGGGTGTTATAGATTGTTCGATAGAATGGAGTTCTAATAGCTATCATATCTATAGAGGTACACAATTTACTTCTAATTTTTGGAGGACCTTGCAGGCTGAGTTAGGTACTAGATTTGATCTTAGTACTAAATTTCACCCTCAAACTAATGAGTAGTCTGAGTGAAGAATTCAAGTGTTGTAGGATATGCTACATGTGTGCATGATAGATTTTGATGGTCATTGGGATCAATTCTTACCCTTGGCAGAATTTTCGTACAACAACAACTATCACTCGAGTATTGAGACGATGAGGCATTGTATGGGAGGATATGTAGGTCTTCCATTGCGTGGTTTGATACATTTGAGGTGAGACCTTGAGGTACTGATATGTTGAGTAATTTGTTAGAAAAGGTGAAATTCATTTAGGAGAAGCTTCTAGTAGCTCAGAGAAGGGCGAAGCAGTATACAGATCGAAATGTCATGGACTTGGAGTTTATGGAGAGAGAGCAAGTGTTAATTCAGGTTCACCCATGAAGGGTGTGATGAGGTTTGGTAAGCGAGGTAAGCTTAGTCTGAGGTATATAAGGTCGTTTGAAGTTCTTAAGTGTGTGGAAGAGTTGGCCTATGAATTGTCTTTGCCTCCAGGGTTTTCAACAGTTCATCTAGTCTTTCATGTGTCTATGATTAAAAAACAAATATCACTATAATGGGAACTACATTATTCATTGGAATTCGGTCCTACTTGATGATAATTTGTCTTATGAGAAGGAGCCTATAGTTATCCTAGATAGGGAGGTCCGCAAGTTGAGGTCAAATGAGATTGCTTAGTTTAAGTTCCAGTGGAAGAATCGTCAGGTTGAGGAGTCCACTTGGGAGACTGAGGAGGATATTCATGAAAGATATTCATACCTTTTTGTTGATTCAGGTACCCATTCTTACCCTTGCTTTCTTAGACCTTTTGAGGACGAATGACGGATAAATTGGTGTCTGATTTAACGACCCATTAAGTCATTTTGAACACTAGACCTATTTCTACCATAAAAGAACCTTCCCTTAAATTTTAAATGGAATTTAAGGGAATGAATTTGGATATAAATTAAGGTCATAAGAATTCCCTAGAACAAAGTTGAGTTGAAAGCTTCCTTACCGATTAAGTTTTGACATAAGATTCTATCTAGGTAAACTTCAAACAATCATATCTCTCATCACATAATAAATTAGGTGTCCCATGAACTATCAGTTGAGTTGAAAGCTTCCTTACCAATTAAGTTTTGACATAATATTCTACCAAGGTAAACTTCAAACAATCATATCTCTCATGACATAATGAATTAGGTGCCCCATGAACTATCAGTTTTAAGGTCTGTGACTCCTCTATCCCACCACGTTTGCTTCATTTCAAGTTTGGAGTAAAAAGTCATGACCATTTTACCAGAGAGTGCCATATCAAAGCTTCCTGAGTCAATTGTTACGAATTACTTCTACGGACCGTAGATATTTCAATGACCCCTACTATCAACTCATAGAAAACCTCAAAGAAGTCAAATTTTGGGGTCCCATTCCTACGGATCCATTTACCAGTCGTAGTTTTGACCCGTAGAATGAACTTTTGAGACTTAAAATTCAATATAAATTCTATGGATTAGATCTACTATCTGTATTTTAGATTGGTAGAATGAAAATTTTAGCCTTAAAACTTAGTATGAATTTTATATATGGGATCTACAGTCCGTAGAACAAACCACGAACCATACATGGCCCCGTGGAAGGTTTTTGTCAGCTTTTGAAGAAGGGTATTTTGAACTTTTCCCACCCATTCTAGGCATAAAACCTGAGTGTTTACTCTAAGTTAAGGGTAAAAATAGTGTTAGTCGATATTTTCTATTCATTAAAACTCCAAATCATTACAACAAGGTTCCTAGAGGAGAAAAACTAGGGTTTCGAGCGTTCTTCAAGTTTTCACCGATTTCGGCAAGAACTATGTTATTCCAAGTATGTAAGGCTACTCATAGTGATGTACTGAATTTTTCCTCATGCATTGCAACTACTTTCTTTCAATAAAGAATAATCTAGGGTTACATCATTAGTTTTGATAATTCTTGATATGAGTTTCGTTGTTGAGTTCTGAATTCTATTTTCTGATTATTGAGTTGTTATATCTTGCATTAAGATTCTCAAGTTGATTGTTCATGTCTATTTTTCAGCATGAACTCTATTGTTGAGTTATTATTGAGTTATTACTGAGTTAGTATTGAGAATCGTTGTATGTAAATACTTTTATCTTAAACTGATTTTCTGAGGAAGAAAAAATGAGTTTTGAGATAGAGTCTTAAACATGATTTGAGTAAAAGTATAAGGGAAATAAGTATTCCCAAGGTATCACTTTTTACATTGAGAAAAAGGAAATTTTGATTTCTAAGTGAGTTAATGAGTTTAGAGATATTTCAGAGCAGTAACTCCTTTAAAAGGGGATATTTTGAGCAATTACCTCAAATTGAGTAAGAGTATGTTTTATACATTTGAGCATGATTATATATTTATTGGGAGTAGTATTGAGCATCGATATCGGGATAAGTTCAGACAGCTCACATTCCTCATAAATCATATAGTCAACATGGGCAAAAAGATCATACTTTTTAAATGACTCCTTATTGCTTCCGAGCAGAGCTTTAAGGGATCCACTTAGTTGAGATGTTTTATATAACCCAACAAGGTATAAGATAGTTCTGACATCATGGGAAATACATTGTATCATCACATTGCTCATAGTGATGGTTGTCGATTAGAGAATCTCCTAATTAGAGTTAAAAGTGTAACTTTATCATATCACTAAATATGTTTGAGTTCAAAGATGATTAAGTGTTTGTAAAGTTTAAATGATTTAAATCCTTTATTTATTTACATTTAGTTGAGTATATATTTATATCTATTGCAGTCCTTTCATTCAGTCATTTCTCTTCGGCTATATTATATACTTGTACATTCAATGTATTCATGTCATTCTACATGCATCGTTTTATGATGCAGATACAGGTGTTCAGGAAGAGAGCACTTTGCACTTCCCATTTGAAAGTTTTGGTGAGTCGTCCTTGTATTCTGAAGGGCCCCATTTTTCATTTCAGTATTTACTTTGAGGCATCAAGGGTCTTATCCCGACGTCCACGTTGAACTTAGAGGCTTCATACATAGCTAGAGTTGAGTTGTTTTTAGAAAATCTTTCTTTAAAGTGTTTTTTGAATATTATATTTTAATTTGCTTCGCATCGTTTGAAGAAGCATGAGAAAAAAATATTTCAAGTCATAATTTTGAAGTAGTTGTTATGGTATTTCCGTCAAAGAATTAGCATTATTATCTATATGACAAACATTGTGATGTCTCTAGTAATACAAGAGCTTGCTACATATTTTCAAGAAGCGAGAGTTGAATTTTACACAAAGAAAATGGATATAATTATTGAAAGATTAAAATTTGAATATTTTGTTTCATCTTGATAAGACAAATGTTGTTGTTGACGCCTTGAGTACTGATAAACCCAAATTACACCTCCAAAAAAGTATAAAGCGGTCGTTATCCAAATAAAGAACCTAACATAGATAAAGGTTCGATCCCACAGGGAATAAGGTTTAGACTTAGCTCAATTGTTATTATTCACACTATTAGTTGTATTATTTCCGTAGGGGGTGTATAAAGATAATTTATTGGAATGATTGCAAGTAACAAGTATCAAAGTAAAAGTTTTATGTGTTAGAAAATCAATAGAAGACAAAACTAGGGTATTTTTTCCCACAAATCCTTAACTTAGTACAACCTTAGAGTACTAACCTTATCTAGTGTCTAGCATACAAAATCAGTAAGTTATTTATAACCTATGTGGATGGTCACCTAAATAAGTAAATTTCACCACACAACTTGGTTCTTCTACAGGTGTATTCTTTACTAACTCTTACTATTAATCCCAAATTAGCTATCCTTTGGTTCATTCAAGCTATTAGATGAGCGTTGATAGCCTCAAATGTTCGTCATATAATCCTTTTTCCTATTCGTTACCCTATTAGTCTGGAGAGTAGGAATAAGATGAGTTCTATCATTATCCACAGTTGAAAAGCAATCAAAGCAAAAAGAAAAACAATACATGCATGAACACTATTCAAGAATTACTATTTATTAGGTCTACATTGTTAATTTTTCATGGTTCCTACAACCCTATTTGTGGAATTAACTACTTATAGTTATATTTGTTTGATCACAATACATAATAATTGGGTTAAAGAAATCATGAACTTATAATATGGATGTTGATTATCTGAAATCTTCAATTGAATTGTAAAACAAGAATCAACGATAAAAAAAAAAGATTAAAATCCCACGAATTCAAGAATTAAAACAAAAATAGTCTATTATTAATTCTCCAAGTCCAAAATGACATGATATAATTAAAAACAAAGAAAATTATTCATAGACATCTAAACCTAAACCAAACTAATATGGGAAAAACAGGATTCAATAGCTTCTACAACTCTGATGTATATACCACAGTCCTTTGTATAGCTCGTGGAGTCCTCTCGTGGATGGTAGTATTTGATCAATTTCCAGGACCTTTTCTATGAGTGAGAATTATGGTCCGTAGACCAGGCCTGTTCTGTCTAGTCATGGTCTGAGCCCTCTATTTTTCATCTTTTTGAATATCATCTACGAACCCCCATGTACGACTCATGTAATCTTATATGGCTCGTGCTAATGAATCATACTCCCCAAACCTGAGAGTTCACTTTTATGATATTTTCATCTACAACCACAGTTATATGGTTCGTTAAACAATGTATGGCTTGTACTGTTCCTTTGTGAACTTCAGACTAGAGTCAACCTTTCAAATCTCTCATCTACAAGTCCATCTATGGCTCATGGTCAAAACCACAATCCATAGTATGGCTCATGGATGGCTAAAAACCACACTACATCACTGACTTTTCTACCTTTTCTGCCAAACACCTGTTTTCCTGTAGAATAAGACAAAAACAATCAAATATACTAATAAACGCTTAAAAGACATGCAAAGTCCAAAGTTTAAAGCATTATAACTACTGTAAATTTGTGATACATCAACAAATAGGTTAGGCTCAAACGGTGCCAAAATGGATTCACATCCACACTAGGTAGTCACAAAGGATTTATGGACAATTTGGTTCCCTCTTTCAATTGTTGCCCAAGATCATGTCTAACATTCACCAAGATTCACACAATTGGACTAACAAGGCATATTCTAGGACTCCACATGCATGACTTCAAGTAAGCCCTCACCACACATAAAACTTTAAAATACACTCATTTAGCACATCCCAAAGATGTAACCACATCGATTTCATTCTCGCAACACCAACACTACACATCATGCTCACCATGAGTACTATTCAAGACATCGATATTGAAAAAAATCGATTATCAAATTGTTATCAATGAAAACTTCAAGCATTTCACGATTTTAAACTCATGAGGGAGTTGCAATAATCAAGAGAGAATAAAAAAGAAATAAAGAGACATGTATACCCAAAAGAGCACTCTAATATAAAAACCAGTAATAGTACAACCGTTCAAAACTCAAAATAACAAAATACAATCAAAAGGGGAATATTGGCATGAAGGCCCTCACCCCACCAAAAATAATAATATAGTTTCATCAACGCAAGATAAATGAAAATACGAGGAAGTTGAGACAAAGGGTCACCCTGACAGGCTATGCATGTGGATCACTCTCATCCAGAGTCTTATGTGGTGATGCCTCAAGAGGGGCCTCGATACCTGGAAATAAGATCACTAGAGGCGGCAAGGAATGCTCAATTGGGGCATCAATGCCCGTCTCAGCAGTAGGAGGTAAGGTGGGATCTGGAGCGACTCCACTCAAACCAACCTCTTAAGTCTCTTAAAGAGATCTCTCTAGGGTTGCCTAAAGAATGACCTCATCGGTCTCTTGTGCCTTGGTCGATGTCTCATCAATCCCATGCTCTTCAGCCTGCAACTCCTCCTCATCCGTCTCCTCATCCAAATCATCCTCAACCCTCTCACTCCCATCAGTATCAGCAGACTCAATATGCATAGCAACCTAAGGCTGCTCACTAGAGGGAGGCATAGTACTCGGCATCTTGGGCATAGGAGAAGTAGCATCTGAAAGGGGAACCTCGCCCCAAAACATGGAGATGTCCATCGACTGTAACTGGACCACTTCTGCCTTCAAAGTAGCAATTTATTCTCTCATGGAGTCTAGTACACCAGATCTACCCTCGACCTTTTCCTAAGCCTCTAACCTAGCTGTGAGATCATCCAGTCTCACACTATGACTCTCAATAGTCCCATCATACGTGACCACCCACCCTATCAAAGGATCCAAGGCCTTATTAATGGCCTGATCAATGAGCCTAGGCATGTCCGTCTCAACCCATGCAGTTGATTAATGTTTCAAGGACACTTCATCCAATTCTAAGTGACAACGATCGCTAGTCAGTATAAAACCCAACTAAATGAGTTGGGGAAGAATCCCATAGGGAGCGGTACGTGTTTAAGATTCACTAGTAAAGTGTAAACATGATCAAATCAGTCATAGGAATAAACATTAGTGAATGACAACATAATTCAAATCAGGGGTGACATGAATGTCAGATAAAAGGTGTTTTGGTTTTAATTATCAACTACAACAGCAGCAAACAACACGAAATAACAATAATGAGATGGGTTCTTGGGATGTGATTCGATTATAGGCTAATACAAACAAATGGGTAATTGCAACTATTAGAAAATAGCTAGATATCAGTGAGTAAGCTAGACTATAGAGGAGGTTCTCTCGAACAATTTACCCCGAATCAAGTTGATTTCTCTCGAACATCAACAAGCAAGCAAAATAATAACAACCTATGCTTTAGTCTATTTACTCTCTCGAGCTGAATGTATGGAAAAGGGTTTAGGATTCACTCTCTCGAGCTAAACCCATGACAACCCAATACCCACTGACCATCAATCAATAATCTTAGTTTTAAAATCTCTCTCTCGAGCAAGCTAAAAACACAATGGTAGAATTGCATTTGCAATTACAATTCTTAAATTAAACCACAATTACTGATTGAACTCACTTCTAAATAGCATTTAAACTATCAATTAGCAATACCCATAAACTAAATTAGCCCATAATCACATCCCAAGAATTGGGGTTTTAGCTAGACATCATAAAAAGATAAAAATCATTACCAAATTGAGTTTCCATCAACTTGGTAAGATTAATTTCGTCTTTACAATGTTCCAAGTCGAAGAATCTCAAAGAACCACTTTCAATTTCTCAAAAGTGAAAAACTTCAATTCTTCAAAGCTAAAGAAAAACTTGAGAAAACTTGCCTCAATACTCAGAGTAATTACAATTCGAAATGAAAATATGATAATAATTGATACTAAACTAAATGTTCAAAAATGTATTTATAGTCTCCAAAAATGTGCTGCGAAGAGTCACTCGATAAAGTAAGTCGGGCTCGCCGATCCACTCGGTGATCCTCCCTTTGGTCAATTTCATCGTCTTTCTTCCTTGGCCTTCAGTATCCTCAAGGTCTGTAACTTTGGGAGATCCAACACTGCATCGCGGAACCACTCGACGATCCGCCGACTTGGTTGTTTCCTTCAGGGCTTGACACACTAGAACTTTAGGCGGTAAAATAGCCATTCGGCAAGTCACCAAGTGGACTTGGCGATCACCAGGCTTCCTCTTCTTCACTCTTTCAGCTCGCTTTGTTCCTTTTTGCAAATTAGTGTCCTTGCTTTGCTCCTCGATCCATATACCTGGAAATCAAGGATTTTCCATCAGTTATTGGCACAAAATAAGCATTTGAGGACACTAAATCATTATAAATAAAGCCCTAAATGAGTCCAAATCTTGGACTGATCAGCAGCTCTAACATCTACTGACCAGGAAAGGCTGCCTATCTGGTAAATCATAGCCTAGGTCAAGGGGGGAGGCCTCACAATAGACGCAATAGCAACACTAATAAGAACAAAAGTAGAGACTGACTGCCAGTAGTGGAGGAAGGTGTAGAATAACCTACCTGCTCCATAGAAGGAGCAGGTGTGTTGTCCTCAACTGCCAAAGATGTAGGGTCAACCATGAGCATAGAATCTGGTGGTGGAGGCTTCCTTTGTGTTGCATTTTCCCAAAAATACTCAGCCTTGATCCCCTTAATGTCACTTGAGGATACCGGTGTGATCCTAACATATGTCTTCCCATAAAAGGGAACTCTCTCTCTCTTGCATGATTGTGTAATGAGCACCGGGAATGGGAGTGATGTCTGCTCCTACCTCACCTATAGTAATATCTCATCCTCAATAATTTCACCCACATTGAATTTATCTTTCTCAATAATAGAGCCCACTAGTACTGCTTTTTGATGCCATAGTATTGACCCGTTTTGGGATGACATAATGGTGTTGCTGATAAACCTGAACTAGTACCGAGCCACAATGTTCAGTTCCTTCTTCTCGATCTTTGACCCTTCTACCATTAATGAGGAAGAACACTCATCGGATATTAGAGGAGCCAACCATCCCTTTTAATGCATCTAAATCCTTAGTCCTCCGGGTCTTGTACTCATTAGCATGATAATTTGAGGTCTATAACACTATGTTAATTTCGTTGGCATGGAACTAAACCATATTTCCCCTCACTTCAACTTCATTTATTGTCTTCCAGACAGTGCCCTTTCTCTTTCTTGGTAATGCCTTAGCATAATAATCATAGAAATCTCATACCTTCTTCGGCACATAAGGTTGTCTAGATTTAGTGAATTGTTCTAACTTGTGAAGTTTTATTATGTCCCAGATAGCCAGGTAGTCACTCAAAACTCCATAAGTTGAGAGTCGATGCTCCTTCAGAATGGTCTATTCTCCTTTTGCCTTGAGCCTATTCAAGTCTCTTGGAGCTATTATTGGGAGAACACGGGATGAACGATTAGGATCTTGTGGAGGTTGCGCCAACTGGGTGTGGATAATCACTTACTTCTTTGCAATATGCTTTCTCACTTTCTTTCCCCCGCTGGTAGGGGTATAAGGGTTGGTTTTTTGGGCATGAGAGGCCTCAGAAGGCTCATTAATTGAAATGTGCTTTTGATTCTTTGGAAGAGGATGCGGAGGAGAGGGTTCTCCGTCTGATGTAGTGTTAGAGGAAACCACTTGTTTGCCCTTAGTTCGTGCCTTACCTGCAAAGCACACAATCAAACATGAAATTTGTGAAGGTGAAATCGGAAGTACATTGAATCATATAATCGCCAAACAGTTTCGGCAAACTCCGGTGAGCTCACTGAAATGGACAGTACCAATTAACTTATGGCTCAAGCATATAAGGCGAAGTCAATGCAACCTCGGTGATTCGCTGAGTTGGGTTTGGCGGGCTAAGATCAATACGCCAAAACTGACAGTGCAAAGGGGAAAGACACAGGCATCAAGGGTGATGTCTTCTCCCACTTGCCGATTCACCAAATGGGTTCGGTGGACTAAGATAAGCCCGACAAATGGAACAATGCCTAAGGTCATGCATATGCTAAAAAAGTGATCTGGGGCTTACTCAGAGATTCACCTAACCTCATTGGCGAGATAAGACAAGCCCGCCGACCAGGAAGTGTCCAGCCTAGTGCAATATTTTCACAGCCAAACCAATACACACAACAAATACTAGTTTCCCCCCATTATTACAATCCCCCTCTATGTTTTTCTACCCATGGGTACTCAAACTTCCCCCATATATTACTAAGTATTGCACTAATGGACGATTTGCCCTTAAGAAAGTAGTCACCATGTCTATCATTGAGAAAAATCATGCAATTGGGTCAATACTGGGCTACTCAGACTTCACCCGCATTAAATTATGCCTAGACCCAACATATCTAGCAATTCAATTTTGCAATTTAACTAACACAATCACGATTCATGATTTTACAGGCTTTCACAATCAATATTTCATGGGCACAGTTCAAATCATGCAATATGGTGCCACTCATCAAAATCAAACACACAAAAGCAGTTGAAAGGCTCAAGCCCACACCCTATAAGTATTATAAGCTCAAAAGCATCAATAAGAATTCAAAACACAACCTTAATAGCATAAATAATCGAAAAAATTAAGGAATGGGGGTTGGGTTAACACGAACTCCAAGCAAATGCACTCCTCAAACTTTGTAAGCACTCATAAGAGACTCACAAACACTCAAAATATGTGAATCAATAGAAAGGAATCAAAAAGGCACTCAAATTTCAATGTTTTTTATTTTTGAATTTAAAAGGACCATTGACCTTTCTATATCAGGCCCTTTCGGCGATCTCGACTAACTTTGCCAAATGTGTTCGGAAAATCTCCATTTGGATCTTAAGCTTGTCTAACATGCCTGAATAATTACCAAACCTAAAGGCTACTTTGGCGGACCCGATGGAGTCCGCATAGTGCATTTCGGTGAATCACTTTTTGGAGTTCTGATCACTGACTTTGATATTACACCTTTCCATATATTCAAGCTCAAAAAGCGGACAAGAATGAGTCCGCACAACGCTTTTGGTGCATCACCATTTGGGTCTTGGCATTGCCTATTCTTTCTTTGTAAATCTTTCACCCTCTTCTCAACCTGTACTCACAACGCACATTATTCAAAAGGAATACAAACAAAAGTAAAGACTTGGGTTGCCTCCCAAGAAGTGATTTATTTTACATCGTAGCACGACATAGTCCTCAAACTTAACAATCATTCTTGGGAGCTGGGATGGTTTCACTAGGCAACTTTTCTGTTTGCCTTGGATTTAGATGAGTGGCAATTTGACCCAGTTGGGTCTCCAGCTGATTAATGGAAACTAAATGAGAAGTCACCATCTAAGATAGAGTAGAGAAGTCATTTTTCAATTTCTTCAACACCTAATCAGACCCTTCAACCTTGTTGTAGATTCTTGCAAGCATGTCTTCTGTTCGGCTTCCTTCTGGACCAATTGGCTCTTTTGGACGTGGATAATCATGGGGAGGCACATACCTATATTTTTCCATCTCCTTATCTCTCCAATTTCAACCTCGCTAGTCTTTACAACCACCATCTTTGTCTTTATTCCAAACTTGGTTCCCACCTCATCGTTGATAATTTGTGTAAGAACCCCCCACTTGATTTCACAAGTATTGAACTTCCTCATTGTATAATGCATCAAATTTGGAATCATCTTGGTATTGCCCACTATTGGTTCCAACCGCATTTTCCCACTTGGTTCCACCTCCCATGACATGTTCGGACAACAAATCAATTTGGGTCATCATATTGGCCATGTTTTCATCTCTTTCATGGTCCTTCTCAGCTTGTTCTTTAGTTATACCCACTTGAAGAGTAGGCACTTGGTCCTCTCTAGTGTGACATGCTCTATTAACTTTAGTCATATCATCAAGCAACAAATCATCTACCTCATGCAATTGTCTCATTAATCCATCATGGACTAATTGATCAGCCACACCTTTATTAACTGAATTAAGGCTGAAATAAAAGTATTGCAACAATAAATTGTCTGGAACGCCATGCGTTGGACATTGTAAGAGTAACCTCTTGAATCTCATCCATGTCTGATGCAATGGCTCACCTCTAATATACTTAAAATTTTGGATTTGGAGACGTAGCTTAACCATCTTCGACGGTGGAAAGAATCTCTCCAAGAAGGCATCTGTTAGATCTTCCCACGAAGTAATAGAATCATTTGACAACTACACCAACCATCTTGTAGCCTCTCCTATTAAAGAGAACGGAAGTAACCACAACCCTATGGATTCCTGGGATATATTCTTGAACACAAAGGCTCCACATACCTCTTTGAAATTCCTAAGGTGTTCATGGGGATCCTCATGAGCTAGACCCCCAAAAATTCCTTTCATCTAGAGAAACTGTATCATAGTTCTGGTGATGTGAAACACAGTCCTCCCAGTTGTAGGAGGTATCTGGATTGCTCATGTGATCTGAATAACATTAATGGGCATGTTATTCAAATCACCCATGTTGTCATTTTGACCATAGTGACTATCGTTGTCACTTCCATGGTCACTCATTTTGTCAACCTGCAAATCAACCAACGACAACACCAAATGACAAATCTACTACAACTATACAAAATTGATCTAAATTCTCAATTAGAATTCTCAACTATCATTCACCAGTAGCGGTGCCATTTTTTGATAACGCTCAAATACCTCTCCAAAACCAATTAAAAGAGTGAGCGGTCGTCGTCAATAAATGCCCAACAAAGAGTTGGGGATCGAATCCCACAAGAAATGGTGTATCATGAAGAATTTTTTCTCAAGAAATTTGGACTTTAATTTAGCTCATTTGTAATAGTAAGAACATTTGTGTGGATGATACCACTAACTTAATATAAAGCTTTGATTATCAATTATCGCAATAGAACTAAAAATATATACGAAATCAATAATTAGCAAACAATCTAGGGGTGTAGGGGTTGGAAATCGATATCACATAGAGATAATTGTTCTGCTCTATAGTGATGAACATTAATGAATAGGCTAAGTCATCTTCATTGACACTAATCATCTTTGGATCTCAAAGCATTTATGCATAGAATATCCTTCTGGTCTTATCTAAATGCCAATCATAAACAACCCAATACCTTACTCTATTCTCTCTTTAAAGAACATGACAAATAGATTTGACTCATAACCTCTCTTTCAAGCAAGTTGTAGACATCAAACCTAAAATGCTTATTAAACTAATCACCCACTCCAATCAATCTCTTTTGAGTATCAATCGAAGATTGGAAGTAGGAATTAAGTTAGCAACATTAATCCATGAATTAACCCCGTGATAATTAGAACAAAATTCATGTATGAACAGCAACAAAACAGAGCATAGCACAATACCCACTATATTAGATTAGCACCCAATCCTATTTGAGCACCCCTAGATCTTAGGGTTTTAGCCATCCATCACAAAAAGTAAAGAAATTATACTTTCTATGAAAGCAGCCATGGGTAACTTGAAATTAAAAGAGTAAGAGTATACCCACTTTGGATTCAACTTCAATTTATCAAAATTCAACACCAAATTGTAAAAAATCCAAAAGCTAGAAAAGTGTTCTCCAACTCTCTAACTATTTTTCAAACTCACTTGCCAACTCTCTTAAAAATGGCATCCTTTGGGCTATGTATATTTTTCCAAAATTTGGCCCAAAATCCATTTAGTGACTGACTTGGCAACATTAGTCGGGCTCGCCAAACCTGCTCGGCGAATCGCCCTTCTTTCATCAGTTCGCCTTATGATACTCTAGGCTTCAGGTGTTTGAACCTCAGTTGGCGAACTCGATTGAATCCGCCTTTCACGCTCGGTGAATCACTGAGTCCCACATTTTTTTGCCTTTCAAGCATTACATCTTTGGTTTACACACTGTCACGTTGGGCAATTTACATCAGGGTCGTCGTTCTCATTCGATGCATCACCATCTTTACTGGAGTTCGTCGACCTTATTTGATAGACACAAGTGCTTTGCATTGTCGATTCGGGTGAGTTCGTGCTTAGTTAGTGATCCTCCCTTCATGTTAGATGATCAACAATGTTCACTTTGCACTTCCTTTTGTATTTTTTTGGCCATTCTTTCAAACATCAGTCATTTCCATGTCTGATTTCCTTCATAGCTGCAAATAATTAACATTCTATCAAAATAAGACAAAATTAGACATTGAGGATACTAATTATTGAGCTAAATGGACCTTAAATGAGTGCAAATCTACCACTCATAACCTGGACACGAGTGTACTTTATGGGCTTATGGGGTTCAGTTAGGTTTAGTTAGTGGTACTTATTTATTTTCTGTTCTTAGTACACTTGTATGCATTGTTTTTAGTTTCCTGATCCTTTGACCTATGTTTGTCGTTAATTCTACCGTTTTATATTGCCTTTACTTTTTTTGCTTAGTTGGCTTATGATCACTAATGAATACCTTTTATTTTGGTACTTATACCACACTCTGCATCTGTTTTGTAATGTAGGTCTGAGAACCAGTTACCAGCGCTCATATCGAGCCTTCAGTTACCAGATTTGAAGGCTAGGGTGAGCACATGGCGTTTAGGACTTACTTGTCTCCATTTGTATTTTGATGAGTAGTTTTTTCTATTTTGAGACAATCTTTGTATTTTGGGTCCACTTTTGGGACTTGTATTGTTTTATTTAGCAGCTCTGTACTTGTGACTTTCAGGTTCTAGGAGGGATCTTCCTATTGAATATATATTTTGAAAAGTATTTTTAGGAACAAAACATTGACTATGCAAACACATTTTATTTTAAAATAGGTCAAAATTTTCTTTCTAAAACATGTCCAAACAAGCTTGGCATTTATTATTGTTTGTTAGAAGTTAACCAATAGAAAATCTTCATTTTATCACAATTACAAAAATATCCTTACAAGTCCATTACAAAAGTAAGGACATGTATGGATTCTTCTAGATTTTCATTTTGACTGTTAATTATACAATTATCATTTTTCCCTTAAATGAAAGTTAAAATTGCTAAAATACCATTGGTCGTCCTTTTCATAGCTCTTCTATTTTTCAAAGAAAAAATTATATAGAAAACCAAGTTTGGAACGACCAAGGACATGTTCACTTTTGAATGTGTAGAAATTTCTCGACAATTAGACAATGACATAAATATCTATCTTAGAGCATAATTGTGCAGTGAAAGGAGCCGGGAAGTCCCTCATTGAGTTGATCTTATTCGGTTATCTTAAAAAAATTAGTTCAAATTGACTTTATCGAAAGTGTCACATAAATTGGGATGAGTAAATAATATCTTATTTTTAATATTTATTTCAATTATATGACATCACAGAAATTGTTAATTTGATAAGAGAACTAAATTCCATATATTTATTAAGCAATTTGTAAACCCTATATGTGTAATGGTGTATTTTGAAATAAAAGAGGGGCATAAAATGATGTCATGTAATAACTAGAAAAATGATTTGAATTAATTATAACAATAAACAAAACATTTTATGAACTTGATAGATTTAGGCACATATATAGAGAGAGTAGAGAGTATAAGATGAACTGGAGTTATCTTCTGAAACATTCATTTATATTTTAACAAAAGTGATCAATAGATTTGAAAAAAAAAATCTAAAAAGGTTGGTGCATAAACTATCTTTGATATTATTATAACGTAGAATTCATGTGAGAAACTTTTAATAAAAATATCAATAGGTAAGTAAAAAAATGTACCACCTCTTCACAAATTATAAAAAAAATATGGTATTTTAAAATGATAATGCAAGTTTTATAAACATATATTTTTTACTTTCCTTCCTACGGAGGATTAGTTTATATTCTTTAGGTGTCGTACTCTGATATTCATTAGTGTTTACTTCAATTAATTATAATTTTACATAATAATAATAATCACAGTAAACTTTTTATATCAAAGTAGTTATTTTTAGAAAACATAATAAATAGGAAAAAAATTAGAATTAGATTGAAATAATAGCAAAATAGAGTAATTGGATTAGATATCACAATAACTCAAGAAAAAATAAAAGGTGATGTAATAACAAAACAAAGCAGATTCTTAAAGTTACTTTTTACAAAAATATAAATAAAAAATCTCCAAAACTTTTATGAAGAAATAATAGATCCCACATTTTTAAATGTACACTTGATTTTTCTTTACTTTTTCAATATATGTCCATTAGAATTTTCTAGAATTTAGATTTATTTATTTAAGAATCTCATATACTCTTTGCACAAGATACAGTTGCTTTAAGCTTGATTTTTGTCAATTGAAAAAATTGTCCATGCATGATCCAATACAACTGATTTCAAATTTTTTCGTTGAAGGAGGTGCGCATGAACCCTAAGCTCTAGCTACCTCTACCCTTATTTGCAATATAAAGACATTTTCTAGTTACCTCTTTATTTCTTTTCTTTGGAAAAAATACCCCCTAGTTCTTATATGAATTGTCAACATTACTAATTTAACTTATATTAAAACACTTTTTAGCCATTATATAATAAGCACAATATTACCAAATTCCACTAACTATTACTCATAAGTTTGCCAATGTAATGACCATTTAGGTCATACCTATCTAAATGCCTCCTTTTTATCGTTTAAAGCATTTATATAGTGACCCCAAGTCATTTGTGACTTGATGGGACTAATTGCTAAGTCACATGGTCATTCATTTAGTTTTTATGTAAGTTTCTTTGTTTTGGAGATTTTGAAACCTAAACGGTTGATTTCAGTCAAAGTTTAGGAAGACAGCCTCAGAATGCAATTTTGACGGTTTCGTAAGCTCCGAAAAGTCATGTTTGGTCTAGAAGGACCTTTCGTGTGGATCCCGAGACTTTCGGGCGGATTCCGAGCCCCCTTGTAGATTTTGGCTAAAAATAGAGTTTGTATGTGGGACTCACTTTTTTTTAGACAAAGTCGGATGAAAGTTTTGACTACTCCATTGAGTCCAGAATGTCAAATTGGGGGAGAGGGGGGGTGGTAGCATATTTTGTTTCCGCACACAGTGTCACGAACGAATCTTGACCACCCAGTCATGGATTTTGGCATTGGCCAAAACTAGTTGATATGCATCAGATGGTGCATGGCAATTTTAAACCCTTTGTGAAGGCCAAGTTTCTAAGCCTCAGCGATCGTGTGGCCTCACCACATTCATGATGGTTTTAACCTTTTGCATTCACATACTCCACTCACCGTGATCATGGGGTCCTAAACAACTAGTCGCCGCATTCGCGAGGCCTTTGCCGAGTTCGCAAAGGCCAAATTCTTGGACCTTCGAGATTATGGGCCCTATTGTCCGCGATCAAGAAGTATATTTTCATCTAGTCTTTTAAATTAAGATCAGATGATAAACACTCAACTACACCTCATCCAATACTAGGTGTAGGCGATTGTAATCTATTATAAACCCAACAAAGAGTTGAGGTCGATCCCATAGGGAATGATACAAATTAGAATTCAGTTACGAAGTTATAAACGTGGTCTAATCAATTGTAGGACTAGAAATTATCAAAATCATTTAGATAAATCAAAGTAGTTGACAACGAATGTCATAATGGGGATTAGGTTTGTCAATTAACAACTACAACAATTAGAAAAACATGGGAGTAATCAAGTCGATAAGGGATACTTGGGGATGTGATCAATTAAAGGCTTATTTCTCTATATGGGTAATTGTAATTTACTAACAATTATTGAATCTTAGTGGGTAGGCTAGACTATAGATGCAATAGCTATCTCTCGAACAACTATTACGAATCAAGTGAGTTCTCTCGAACCTCGACAAGCCTAACACTAAAAGCAGCCTAAAACCTCAATTTATCTACTCTCTCGAGCTAGATAGGTAGGATCGAGTAGATTCACTCTCTCGAGATGAACCCACAACAACCTAATCACTAAAATCATCAATCGATAACCTTAGTTCTAAAACCTCTTTCTCAAGCAAGCCAGAACACTAAGGTAGAACTGCATTTGCAACTGCATTGCATGGGTTCAGCTATCAATTAACTCACTTCAAATCAACATTTAAATCAGTAAAAAAACAATATAAATAAGCTAATTAGAGAAAATAATCACATGATCACACCCCCAAGAATGGGAGTTTTAGCCACACATCATAAAAATCAAGAAATCAATGCCAATTACGTTATCCATAATCTGGGTATTGTAATCCACGTCTTTACAATGATCCAAACTGCTCAATATCGAAAACTCAACTCAAAATCTACTAGAAAACTCCTTAAACTAAGTAAAACAAAGTCTCCAACGAAAGCTCAAAGTTCTACAATGGAGAAATTACTTAGGAAATGACTGGATCCCTTTTTCTGTTTTTTGAAATTCAATTTATACGTTCTCAAATTTTGGCCTTCAGGGTCACTAGGTGAGATTAGTCGAGCATCGCCGACCAAGTCGGTGATGCGCCAATGGCTCCATTCCATCGCCCGTTTTCCTTGGCTTTTTAACCTCAGAGTTCTGTGACTTTAAGCAATCAGGATCGAAGTCACCGATCCATTCGATGGTCCGCCGACTGTCCATTTCCATCGCCAAGTTGGTTTTTTCCCAGGGCTGGCACGCTGGAACTTGTGGTGAGCTGAAGAGCCACTCGGCGATTCGCCGAGTGGTTTTGGTGATCACTAGGCCCGCCTTTCTTCAACATCTTCAGCTTTCTTCGCTCCTTTTTGCCCGGTAATGTCCTTGCCTTGCTTCTTCAACTTCAGTGTTGCATATCAACACTTTAACATCAGTTCAGAACATAAATTAGGCATTGAGGACGATAAAACTATGAAAACAAAGCCCTAAATGAGTTGAAATCTCAAACTCAACACCAGATGTGATCAGCCCTCATTCTAAGAATTGATTTAGCTATTTATCCTCCATTTAAACTCTAAATTTGGTGATTCGAAGCCTGGGCTGTTTGGAAATTGTGGGGCTACGTGTTTGAGCATTCAGAGAGTGTTAGGGAAGCTTTATTATAGGTATATTCTATTCCAACGGGGTTGCATTCCCTCTTTTGTTTGTTCTTTAAATGGTGAGATTATACATGTTGTTGGTTTGGGCTGTAACAAGCCCCGAATTGTTTTCTGATTTAGGACACAATTTCGGGGAGATAATTAGGACCTCCTAATGTAGACAATTCAAGAATTCTTGGTGTGGGTCCCATATTCTTATTTTCCCTCCAATTTTGGCCTGTCTCTGTTTTAAGTTATTTTGGTGTCTAAACAACCGTATTAATGTTGTGATTCTATATTTGATAGCATGAAAATATTCTGAGGATGTTCTAAAGGGAAAACCTCTAGAATTATGATTTGGAGCACTTGCATTCTTCCTTAAGGTAGGTTACGACTTCTTGTTCCTTAGATTGAGCTTGAATATATAAAAGCAGGTTGGTTTGTGTAAAATTTGGATGGGTACCTAGTTGATCATGTAAAGTACTTAGAATCCATGTTTTAGGCTGTTATAAGGTTTTTTAGGATTGAAAGCATGTTAGTTGTATATGCCTTAGTTGTTGTTATTGTTGATTGATTTTTATCATGTTTGGCCGTGTCTAGGCTTAGACTAGGGATTTCCATAGATTTGCGTTATTTAGAGTTGCTTGGCCTTAGTTTTTCTCCGACGTCATTTTAGATGGCTTAGTCTTTGTAGATTGATGTAGAAGACTTGGGTCTGATAGTATGAGACTTATCAAGGCGGTAACCCAACGCCTGCAACCTATTATTCATAATTTCATTCTTATGTTAGCTCAAGTGTTACTTGCTTGTTAGTTTGGAGGCCCCTCGTCGATTCAGGTTGGATTTAGTTCGGGCTTGAAGTGATTTATTGATGGCACTCAATGTGGGGTTCTTTTGTTGATGATCATTTGGACGTCTATCCAAAATCTAGAAAACTCATTTCTTATTCTCGTTTAAAGTCCCGATTCACTTCTCCAACTTACAATTAGTGTCCTTGCCTCAGCTCGTGGACTTGATTATAGTCCATGACTCATCTTTCGCCTTGGTTAGAGTCATTTGGCCATATTTAGCCTTGGTTAGAGTCCTTGGTTACATTTCGTCTTGGTTAGAGTCCTTGGCCATATTTCTCATTGGTTAGAGTCCTCAGTTATATCTCGCCATGGTTGGAGTCCTTGGCCATACTTTGCCTTGGTTAGAGTCCTTTGCTATATCTCTCCTTGGTTAGAGTCCTTAGCATAGTTCTTGCCTCGATTGAATTCCCTGTCTTACATTTGACTCATTTCAAGTTCGTGCAAGGCCATGACAATTCTAGAAGTACCCTAAGATTCTCCTCTCAGTTTCTATCTCTTTTGTGCACCTATCGGGATTATGAGGTCCATTCAGGTTTTACTTAAACTTGCGCATGAAGTGCACCTTCTAGGTTAATGGTGGTCAGTAAGGTTTAGTAAAGTTCTATTTATCTCTTTCTTGTTAGTTGTACACTCGTGTGGTTTCATTTAGCTTTCCGCTCTTTGACCTTGTTTGTGTTTAGATTCTATCATTTCATATTGTCTTTACTTTTCTTGCTGAGACGATTTATGATGCCTACTGATTACTTATTGTTTTGGTATCCGTTCTACACTCTCCATCTGTTTCATGATGCAAGTTCAAACATCATTTACCATCACTGAGATTCGAGCCCGTAGCAACTTCAGCTTCGAAGCCGACGGTGAGCACATGATGTACTGGACTTACCTGTCTCCATCTGTATTTTGATGGCTAGTCTTTTGCATTTTGAGACAAGTCTTGTATTTTGGATCCACTTTTGAGACATGTACTCTTTTACTTTAGAAGCTCACTTGTGACTTCCAGGTCCTAGGAGGGATCTTTTATTGTATATATATTTTCTCGCTTCCGCTTTGTTTCTACTGTTACAACCACTACTTGTTGTTATGGGTGACGGGTTAGCTTACCAACTGATGGGTTATAGTAGGTTTCATCATGAATCGAAGAATCTGATTGTAACAGACAATTATTTAATCTTGTGACAAATTAAAATTGCTAGATCCTTGCCACCATGAGCTTTCGTTAATAATAGGGGTATTGTTTTAACAACACTCTTAATGATAGGGATGCTTTTTCTCGCAACGTATAACACATGTTAAATATATACTATTTTTATCACATAGGCGCAAATTTGGGTCTTTCAAAAACAATCTTTCTACCTCCACAAGGTAATGGTAAGTTCAATATTGGCAAATCTAGGTCTTTCGCAAACTTCTACCTCCACGAGGTAGGGTTAGAAGTATAACGAATCTTCAATATATACTATGTTTATCAACAGAGATGCAAATATGGGATTATACTGGATATGTTGTTATTGCTGTAGAGTGGCAAATCTGATCCATTCCCCTAAATCTGAAGCAAAACTAGCAGGTGTCTCGAATATGCAGCTTATCCAGCAGCCAATCAACATGAATTTGTCAAGTCTCTTCCTTTTCAAAAAACCACTAAACAGCGGTACAAATTAGAAACATACAGAAACCTCCACTGATAAACCTTTACAATTGAATAGCTACGTCTTTGGCGCTAATACAAAATGTACCTCTGAAAAAGGAAAAGCTCCTAAAAAGAGATGAATAACATTCCTGTTGTACAATTGAATCAGCAAGCAATAGTTAATGCAAGCATTTCAAATGTATGGTTTCCCAATAGCAGAGTGAAATGATCAAAGTTCAAGCTTCGAGTTTCCAAGTTGGCTAAACATAATAGCCATGTCCATACCCTGTACCATCGTTGGAACAGCTACATCATAGGGGCAAACTCTAGTAAACCCGACCTTCCCAGACTTCTGCACTTTCTTTATGCATCTCTTGAACTTCTCATGACATTTAACATTGGTCATACCTGAAAGTATGAAGCAGTTGAATTAAACACTTAACTATGAAGTCTGACAAACGAACAAACCATATTCTGTTGCAAGTTCTTCCTCTCTTTAACAGGTGTAATTACCAAAATTAGGATGAAAAAAACATTCTGCTCACAAAATGGTCAATTCTGGAATAATGTGGGACAGGAAAGTAGGCATCATCTGGAAGCTTATAGCTTCACATGGAAATTCAAGCCAGCCAAAGAAGCTGCCGCTTAACAGGTTCCACTTTGAGTTTACTGCTCTTTCATTGTCAAACATTTCTCAGTGTTTCCTCATCAGAAAGATTTTTAACAAAAAAATAAATGGCCGAGAATCGCTTTATAGATCAGTTTAATCAACAAAATCACCTCTCCAGCAAAATTTAGAAACTGATCAAAGCATGCCTGATTCTATACCAACTCACCAAGAACCAAGGCCCCTCCCCATCCCTGTAGAGTGTAGTGACATGGGGCACCAGAAAGACAAACAACTAAAAAAATTCAAAAACTGAAAGGCATGATTTGTTCTTGACTGTAGTACTATAGGCTGCTGAAAGGGAAGTCATCTACCCCAACTTTATGCATAAGAGTAGTGCCCCATTTTAGATGTACAAAGTTAAACCAAGAATGCATTTTATGTCTCAATTGAAATGGCAGTGTAAGAATGACCAAGTACTCTTGCATTATAATAGAAAAATCTCATGTGTAAGCCAATGATGAGAATCACAAGAACCTAATGTATCAGAAATAGGGGTGGGTATAGTTTGGGCAGATCCGAAGTCCGATTTTTTTGAATTTTTGGTTTGGATTTTCAAATTATGGATTGGATAGCTTCGGATTTTTGAAATATTCGAAAATCCAAAATATTTAATCGTCTGTTAAAATATATTCTATTTAGACATGATATTTTACTATGTTTAGACTGGTCAATCTCAGACCTCAATGCTTGGCATGGGGAATTATCATGACAACTTGACATGAATACTGTACTTGGATGTTCTTTTTTTGTTTTTATTTTTTTATGACAAGGAAAATCCGCAGCCGCTACCCTTTGGATGCACACAAGGTAAAACCCCCGATCCTATGCAATAGCTTGCAAACCACATAGGAGAGGTAACCCGCACTAGGCAAGCCCGGTGCGATGAGCTTGACCCAGAAGGCAAACCCCTTGCTTTCACTGGCAAGGGGTTTAGAACTTGAGACCTTCAACATGGAAGTTCCAAGCCCAAATCACTGGGCCACCCCGAAGGGTACTTGGATGTTCATTTTTGTAGGAAGAAGAAGAACCATTAAACTTGTAGGCTCAAAACTGAAAATCCGAATTAACCAAACCGATTAATTCAAAGACAAACATAAAAACTGATCCAATCTGAACTTCAAAAAAACTGATCCCATCCAAACTTATTTAGATGTAATCTCTTGAATCTGAAGACCCAAAATCCAATTTGATCACCCACCCCTAATAAGAAAGGCTATCTGATGCACACTAATCTAAAACCCAAATGGAAGTCTAGAAGTAATCTGAGCATTAATGTTTTTACTCTTTTAGGGAAAATGGTTTGATATACCTCTCAATTTTGCTATTTATAGTTGATATACCCCTCATTACAAAAGTGGCTCGCATTACCCCTACCATTACAAAAATCACCCACATATATCCCTACTGTTACAAAAGTGACTCACATATACTCTTTTCATATAACAAATGAAAAAAGTTAATTTTTAATATATTATTTTGATTTTTAATTTTCAAAAGAATCATGTAGGGGTATATATGATCCTTCACACATGATTGTTTATTTTTTAACTTCTTTGATTATTATTATTTGAGTTTCTTATTCTTATCTCAATTATTTTTTACTCTTTTGTGTAAAAATATAAGAAACAAAATGAAAGAAGTGTGAATGGAGAAAGAGAAAAAAGTATGAAAAACTTTAAAACTTTTTTTTTGCGGCTATATTATAATTCTTTTGTATATGTAGAAAAGAGTTGGGATATCTATGATAAATTTTATAAGAAAGTTAGTGAAAAAAATAAATTTGATCATCGAAATAACAAATTCAAATTAGTCATTGAATCTAAAAAGTCAAAAAAAAGATACGTGTGAGAAGGATCAAATATACCCCTACATGGATATTTCTTTTAATAAAAAACTTAAAAAATAAATTTAAAATTATCTTCTTCACTTCGTTAGAGGAAAAAGATAAAAGATATTTGAGTTATTTGTGTAACAATAGGGATATATAAGCCACTTTTATAACGAGAGGTATATCAAATTATCAGTTTTAAATGACATAATTAAGGGGTATATTAGGCCTTTTGCCTTTTCTTTAATAACCCAAGGAGCCAACTTCAGCTGTAAGACCTTGAAAGTGCCTAACTCCGATAAACCTGGAAATTGCAGAAATCTACGGAAGTCTGCAGAATTTTGGAGTTTACAAGCATAGTCTACAGGTCATAGAATGGCATATGGCTCGTAGGAACCATCCGTGAATTGGACTTCAAAAATCAGGTTAAGGGTCTCAATGGTTACGAGTGAGTTTACGGATCATACTAAGTTCTACGGGTCGTAGAGACCAGAATGAAGAAATTTCTGAAAGTTGAAAAGTTGACTTGAACTGGAGGAGTGATGTTTACAAGTCGTGGTTTGTTTCACGAGTCATGGAAAGGCTCTCATATTTCCAAGCCCTGAAACTTTAGGACCTTCGGTGCATTGAGTTGACAACCCATTAGTACGACTTGTAAAAGGAACCACAAGTCGTAATTAGGTTCGTGGTTCATTCTTCTAAGACTTGGTTATTTCAGTAGTTGGGATTCTACGATTGGATAGTACAGATCGTATAAGGAATTACGATCCATAGTATGGTCTCATGGTTGGAAGTTCATAAATTAGGTGATTTCTACATATAGGCTTCTACAGGTCGTAGAAGGATCTATGGTATGTAGATGCCTTCGTAGTACCTATTCGGCAGTTTTTAATAAGGGACTTTTTAGTCTTTTCCTACTCTTTTAATTCCTATGTTATGTCTTTTTGGCATATTCTAAGTGGGTATAACTGATTCCTATGACCCTTAACCACCCTATTCACTCTCATTCTCCCACAATCCAATTTTCCCTTTCTCAAGTCTTCTCCCTAAAGCAATCTAGGGCTCCAAGATTTCAAGTCTCCATTGAAGGATTAACGCTAGGGTTTCAATCAAGGTATGTGAGAACTTCATCAATGGGTAGTCCCAAAGAAACCTCAATTTCTCAATTATAAATCTCCCAAATTCTAGAGTTTCATGATTTCTTATAGGTTCTTGTTGAATTTCGATGTCTACATAATGATTGATCCTATTATGCAGGAATTGATTATAATTCAATGTTTTCAATGATATTTTGATGAACTCATAGCATGCAAGTATTTTCATGATCATAACTATGTTATTTTTCACATGCATGTCTCATGTTATCAAAATTTCCATGAAGTATGATGCTTCTTCTAATTGAAGTATCTCTCAGTATATATGATTATCATAATTTAGATGCTTTCAGATATTGTATCATTCAGATTAGGCACAACTCATCGGTGGCCCCCTAAAGTTGGCATGAAGTTTCACTTAGACACACCTTAACTGGACGATGTTCATTTTAAACACCTCATATAAGGTTTCGTTGTGTCAAATTGACACTTTTTTTTATAATCAGCAAAAATATTGTGGGTGTGTGTGTTATACTCACAGCTGATGTGTAAAGTGTCGAATTAAATTGGTAAAAGTACTCATTACCCCCCTAAACTTGAAGCTTTTTATACGGTGTACACCTAAACTGAATTTCGTTTTAATTACCCCCCCGAACTTGTTTATTCCTCCATCGCTTACACCTTTTTCGTCCACCTGGCATAGAAATTGACAATACACTCTACTAGGCGCGTGAGGAAGTGATTTTTTGCCACATCACAAAGCTACAACGGTAAAAAAACGTAAAATCTCCATTTTTCTTTAATATTTGGCATATTTTAAACGAAAAATAGGGCAAAATGTAAATGAAAAGTAAAGGAAACA